>JAOWBW010001518.1:0-130000 GCA_026119855.1 Campanula takesimana
TCTCTAAGTCTAGAACCCGTACTGTATGTAATTACATATGAAGAATATATAAGGGAAAAGCAAGGAAATGGAGTACCTGGTCGCTCCTGAAGCCGCTGAAATATCCTTGGTGAAAAACAATGGCGACCTGATTTTTGAGTTTTGAACTAAGGTTGTTTTTCCTTCAGCCTGAACCCGTCGATTGGGATTAATGAGGTGCCAAATACATTTTAACACCCCAAACTATCTACTGATTCCCACTTTGCACCCTCGTTTGAAAAATCAGTCTGTTTGGTACCTAAACTTTCAAATTTTCCCACTTTGCACCCCAACACTATTGAATGTTAGAAAATTTAACAGAATAGATAATGAATGGACTAGTTTGTAATGCTTATTAGTTTTAAGGGTCAAAATGCAAAGTTTTAAATATAAGTTCTAAAAATTTATTTATTTTTCCAAATAATTAACATTATCATAAATCTTAAATAATTAATATTTCTTGGAAATAATACTAATTTTTTATGCTAAATTATTTTTTTTTAAATGAAATTTATATTTTTTTTTAACAAGAATAAAAATTTAGTACGGTTTTTTTTTTTTTAATATAAAATAAAAATTTTAAATTGTAATTTTTGTAATAATTTTATTTAAAAAAAAACATTATACAGTTTTTTTATTTTTAAAATTTATTTATTTTAGAAAAATATTGTTTTTTTTTTTTTTGAAAAAAGTACAATATTCTTTTAAATTTGCTAAAATAATTCCTGTAATATCATATGTTCACATTATCTTAAATAATTAATATTTTTTTTTAGATTGGGTATTTCTATTGATATTTATTTTTCAAAAGAATATTGTACTTTTTTCAAAAAAAAATACACTATATTTCTAAATATATATATATATATATATTATATATATATATATATATATATTCAAAATTATCAAATAAATATCGCATGAATAGTGAATAGTCTTTTAAAGCATGCATATTAAGATAATAACAATAAATAACATCAAAATTATCAAAATAAATATCGCATGAATAGTGAATAGTAAATTTGACTTTTTTGCTACAGTAACTTTGACTTTTGAAATACGTATACGTAGGCTTTCGTTCAACCTCAGTTTATCCGTCACCCGTAGGTCTGGAAGGTTAGTGGTTTCCACCTTTCGTATCGTTTTTGTTTGAAAAGATAATTTGTAACAATTAACAAACAATTGTAAGTACTCGAGGCGGGAGTAGTAAACTTACTTGTTTATTGCAATTGTTGAGAGTACAAGATGGTTGATGAGTACAAGAGATTTCTAGAGAGAGAGATATTTAGAGAGAATTTAAAACTGATACTAAAAATTGCCTGCCTGTACAATGAGAGTTAACATTCTTATATACTACTCGATTTTTGTCTTGCAGGTGGGCAGGAGGAATCTTCTTTTTGAAAATTGAGGCCAGTGGGGGCCAGGGCGGATGATGCTTTGTTGAATTTGTGGCCAGTGGTGGCCAGGGCGGCTGATGCTTTGTTGAATTTTGTGGCCAGTGGTGGGCCAGGGCGGCTGATGCTTTGTTGAATTTTGTGGCCAGTGGGCCAGGGCGGCTGAATGCTTTCTTCTTTTTTGTGCAGCTTTACAGATCTAATTCTAGATCGTCTGGTTGTGTGTAGAAGTCATCATTAGGTTGAGTATCCCCTTCATTCATAGAGGATGAACTTCCTTCGTCGCTAAGTTGGACCATTATCTTTCCAAATCCGATGAATTTGTACATTTAGCCTTCTGGGACATACTGTTGTTTCTTGGCTAAAAACTCTTCATTTTGTTGAGATTGTTTGGGAGGAATTGTTTTGCAATATTCTGGTTTTGAAAGAAAGTATTTTGTCACTGCTCCAGAATTGCAATGAGAAATTTCAGTTTTGTCCCACCATTTTATTTTGTATTTTCGAATCAGAATTGGTAAGATTGTTTTTTGTACACACTCACACTTTTGTACTGTCGAACAGTCACACATTTGTTCCTCTCTTAAGTCAAATTCTGTCATAAAAATCCATGGGACTTGGAAATTATGACAAAATAAGGCCCAAAGAGGAGTCTGAGAAATTTGTTCTGGGTAAGAAACTTTTGTTGACCATTGGCCGAAGGCAATTTGTACATCTGTAGGGACAATTGATTTGTCTAAGCCGAAAGACTTCCACCATTGATGAAACCAATAAGGGGTTGGATAAGAAAAATTTGGACAAAAATATAAGAAGTATGAAAGAGAAAAAGATTTGTTTTGTCTAAAAAAGGCCCTTGACCAAGCCAAGATATAATCATAGTAATTAAATCTGGCTGAATTGTTTGAATTTAGTAAATCTCGAGAATCATTTGGCTTTTGGCCCCAATCTGATAAAGTCAGGAATTTTAAAATTTTGACTTTGCAATAACGAATTTTCGTGTTATCAACATGATCTGTGGAATATTGAAAAGTGGCGGATTTTGTTTGTGTCAGAATGGTTTCATAGTAAAATTGGTTTTTCGTAAAATTATCAGGAATATAATTGTGCAAAGATGGTAAAATAAATTGTGATATTTGGTAAGGATGCCAATTATCAGTCATTTCATAAATTTCTCCGGTTCTAGAACACAAATAGAATCGGTATGATTTTTATAAAAATAATTTGTGGGTGGTGTTTGTTTAGGGTGAGGATTAGGAACAATTTGTCTATTGGGCTGAGAAGTTTGAGGGTTTTCTATTTTGAGGGCAGATTTGTAAGTAACTGTCTTTTGAGAGGATGATGTTTCTTTTGAAATTGGGGGAGAGAATGGTTTTGCATCTGGGGAAAGAGTAGCAAACCTATTTTCTAATTTTGGTTGAATTTGAATTGGCATTCTGTCAGGAATGAAGTTTGGGAATTTTGTAAGAGGTCTGATTTTGTATGATGGATTGTTCTTTTTTGGCCTTTCCTTTGAGCGAAGTTCCTGAAATCATTCTAAACAGGGAGAATTTTAGTATGTAAATTTCAATAGTCTCGTACGAGGCTATTTTAATCTGGCATATGCAGAAAATCCTGAAAATTAGGATAATGATCATGGTAAATACAATTTGTGAGTCTTTTAAAAGTTGAGATTTCGGATTTGATAAGAATTGAAAAAGACGAGGAAGATTTATTTTTCAAAGATTTCTTGTAAATCATGTATATGAAATGTAAGCATTTGAGTTTTGTGAAAAGGGGTTCTTTTGTGAAAGTTTCTGCATTCTCTTAGAAGTATTGGTGATTTTTGTAGTAAATAATTTATGTAATTGGAAGTATTTAAATGAATACGATTTCCATTTATAAAAAGGTCCCAACTTTGTTCCTGTTCTATTTGTGAAATGAGTAAAGTCTCTTTTTCTAATTTTTCTAATTCTTGTAATGATTGTTCAGAAAAGAGTAAGTCTTCTTCATTTAAATTTGCCATTGCCTGCAATAAAGATTGTTTTTATTGAATTTTTATCGAATACAAACATATGAAATTCATAAAAATACATTAGAGAAATTTATTGGAGAATTTTATGTAACTTCCTCATTTTTCTGGAAAGAGCCTTTGCTTGTATGAGCATATTTGTTGCGATCCTTTTCTGATGGTAGAAAACTCCATCGTTTTCTATGTATTCCTCAAGATCACTAATGATGAATCGTACATACATAAAGTGTATTCTTATTTCATAATTTCCATAAGTATGAGGAAAATCTGTAGATTGAAGATCTCTTAGTTGTCTAGCTAAATGGTTCAAATAATCAATGTTATCAAAGCCTCTATTAAGCCAGCTATTACGTCTACCATGTGTATTAAAAATTTGGTTATTTATCAGTGGGAAGTCTGCCATGTCCTTGTAGGAATTCTCTAGTTAAGAAATCTGGGATTGAATTGTCTTTGCCTGCAATATGAACGATGTCAAAATCAAATATTGATAAAAGGGCTTGCCATCTGGCAAAGATCTGTTTTGCCGCTAAATTCTTTACATCTTTTTGTAAAACATCTTTTGCAGCTTTGCAATCTACTTTGACTGTAAATTTTTGATTAAGAAGATCATCTTGAAATTTTGTTAAACATAGAACTATAGAAAGAATTTCATTTTTTATTGTAGAATAATTCGATTGTGTCGTGTTCCATATCCCCGAATAATATCTTATTATTTGGTTTTTCCCATCTATGTTTTGAGTTAATATCCCGCCATATCCTATGTCTGAGGCATCAGTGGCTACTGTCTTAGGGGCATTAGGGTCACATATAGTTAAGCATGGTAATCTTTTCACATGTAATTTGATTTGTTTAACTACATTAGTATGCTCTTTTGTCCACGGTTTTGGATTTGTTTTTAATCTATCAAAGAGTGGTTTACAAATTTGTCTTAATTTAGGAAAGAAATCTGCTATGTAATTTAATGATCCTAGGAATCTTTGTAACTGATTTTTATCTTTTATCTCATCTGGGAATTTGTCAGCAAAATCTATAGATCTTTGTATTGGTATTAGAGTATTATTGGTTATCTCATGTCCTAAAAACCTAATCTTTGTTTGGTAATGTTTTATTTTTGTTTTTGATAAAACTAACCCATTTCTTATCATTGTTTTATAAAATATGTTTAAATGTTTGTCGTGTGTTCAAGAGTTTTACTAAATACTAAAACATCATCTATATAAACAATAATGAAAGTGTATGGATTAAATATTTCGTTCATTATTTTTTGAAATTCGCTTGGTGCATTTTTTAATCCAAAGGGCATGACATTCCATTCGTATTGTCCAAATGGTACTGTAAAAGCTGTTTTGTATTTATCTTCTTCTGCTATTTGTATTTGCCAAAATCCTGATTTCATATCAAATTTTGAAAATATAGATGCATCGTGTAATCGTTTTAGTAAATCTTGTTTATTTGGTATCGGATATCTAATCCATTTTAGTGCAGTATTTAAAGGTTTGTAATTAATAACTAATCTTGGTGCACCTCTTTCAATTTCTGCATTTTTTGATACATAGATGCTGAGCATGACCAAGGTGATTTACTTTTCCTAATTAATTTTTTGTTGAGTAAATCTTTTATTTCTTTTTTACAATATTCTAATAATTCCTGATTCATTTGTATAGGTCTTGCTTTTGTAGGTATTGATTGTTCATTAAACTCTTTTTCATATGGTAGTGTTATTACATGTTTTTTCCTTTCCCAAAAAGCTGTTGGTAAATCAGAACATAAGTCTTTTTCAAATTTTTCTAATTTTTTAGAGATTATATCCTTGTTTTGTTGAAGTTGTAATTTTTCTTCAATTTTAATATTTAATAATTCTTCCTTAAGAAATTTCATTTGATTTTGTAAAGTATTTAGTTTAGAGATTCCTGTTTTTTGTAAATTATTTACATCACTATTAGATACAGGATATAAAAAATCAAATATAATTTTTTGTCCTAATATTCTTGATTCTACTCCTCTTTGTGAAACTGAAAAGGGATATAGCATTTGTAAAAAAGGATTTCCTAATATCACTTTTGTGTTTAAATTTTTTACAAGCATAAGACTTGTTTTAAAACAAATACTATTATTGCAAATATGTGCTTCGGGTATTTTGTATTTTACTTGTAATTTGAAGAATTGGCTGCTGAAAGACTTTGTTTTGTTTTTATAAAATATTTTGTTGGTATTATTCCTTGTTCAACACAATTTAGGTCAGCTCCTGAGTCTAACATGGCTAACCCTTTGTATTCGAAGTCTTTGATCTTCATATGTATATGTACATACCATTTTTGATATCTTACACGGGTAAGAGCGTATATACTTTCTTCTGTGTCTGTAGAGGTACTTGAATTTGTTTCTGAAGAAGATTTTTTAGCAAAAGGGTTTTTAAAATGTTTGTCTAATTCTTTATTAGCTTTAGAAGTAGAAGCTTCATCATTGTAGGTTGAATGTATTTGTTTTTTAATTTCTTGTAGTGCTAATTTTGTTTCTATTTCCTTTTGTGTTTTTTGTAAATCTAAGTTACTTTGTTTTAATAATTTTATTTCTTGCTTTATTTCTCTAATTTCATGTTGTAAGTCTACTGATGAAATTTGTTTCTTTTGTTTTGGAACATTTGTATAACATCTTCATATTGAGCGGGCTTAGATGTATCTGGTTTTTCTTCATTAATTGTTTTGGCTAATTGTTTTAGAAATTTTCTTTTTATAGTTGGTTCATCTATTTCTTTAATTTTTTCTAATATCTCATCGTATTGTTCTATTGTATTTAATTTATTATTACACAAACATATTTCTCTTTTACAGGATTGGCATTCATCATCATTACTTGTATCAGTTTGATCAGAAGAGTTATATTCATCAATATCTGTGGATAATTCAAGATTATCTATGTTTTGTAATATTTCTTCTGTTTCTTTTATTTTTAAATTATGGCAGATTTGTTGTATTTGTCTTTTTGCTGGGCAATTTCTAGCAATATGACCAGGTTTTTTGCATAAAAAACATTTTATGGTTTTATTATATGGCTTAAAAGGCTTAAAGGATTTTTTATATTTTGTATTATTCTTATTATTGTCGTATCTTTTCTGAAAATGTGCTTTTTTATTTTTATTGTAATAAGCAGGGGGATTGTTTTGATAGTTTTTATTTGTTTTTCTATATTTTCTCCTATATGTACTATTTTTGTAATACGGGCTTCTATGTTGAGTGTAATTTTTTCTTTTTGTATGGAGATTTTAGTTTATCAAAACCAAATTGTTCACACCAATGTCCTAGTTCTTTTCTTGTCTGAGTGGTTTCCTTTTTTAATTTGTTTTGTAGTTTTTGGTCTTGACATAATCTTAATCCTGTAATATTTACACAAGTAATTAAGTCTCCATAGGTAAGATTATCATAGGATATTTGTCCGTATTTTTGTTCTATTGTATCCTTTACTTTTTCTGAAAATAGGCCTGGTAGTCCAGTAATAAATTTTTCTTTCCAATGATAATTATTTGGATCAGCAAGATTAAAAACTCTTTTAAGAAAATTTTCTTTATACCATTTAAATTGTTCTAGTTTTCTGCATTTTAGGTTTTGTAATATTTCCGAATTCCTTTCAGTATATAAATCTATGTCTCCTATAAAGTGAGTTGTAATATTAAATATTAAGTATATTAATTGTGCAGGAGCTTGATTTCCATTTTCATCTAATATTGGGTGTCCATCTTGGTCTGCTTTTATTGCTTCTAAAATTTGTGTTTTTACTTGATGTGCTAGTAATTTATCCCACCAAGTTCTTAATTGACCAGTGAATCCTAATATAATGTTTTCAACTGCTTGACGTTCTGTAATATTTGTAGATTTGTATATATTTCCTACAATTATCATTTCTTTTGTAATATTTATTATTTCCATTTCACTTAATCCGTCAATGTTCCATTCATAAATGTTTTTTGCATTGTATGATTTTGTTGGGTTTTTTAATATTTCTAAGTCGTCAGGGTCTTTATTATAAAAATTATGTCTCATTGTTTGAATTGGAATTGTATTTAAGTTTTCTTCTTCTTCTTCTGATTCTGTAGTAGAATTATATTCATTATTAGAAGAGGTATCTGACCCTGAGGTTTTGTCATTATAATCTGTTAGCATTCGGATATTTGTACTTGTACTTGTTTCTTCTTTTACTTTTAAATGTGTTTTAATTTTATTCATTAAGTCATTTAGAGGATCATGTAGTGTTGGTTTGACTTCAGGTATTATTAAAGTATTCTTAGGAGGGGGAATTTGTTTAGTAAACATTGTATTTTTATTATTTTTTCTAGTTGATGGATTAATTTTATATAATTCTGAATATTCTGTAAATCTTTGAGATTTATAATGTTCATCATTTTTGGTTGGTATTGGTGTGGGTCCCATTTCTACATCTAGTTGTGCAATTTCTTCTCCTATTGTGGTTAATTTTTTAGTAGAATTATCAATTTTTTCTTCAACTCTATCTAATTGTTGTCCTACGGTATATAAGTATAAATTTGTCCAATTATTTTGTAAATGTAAAGATGTTTGTTTTTTATCTTCGGTGTCTAGTTGATTAGTTTTATCAATGGGGTATGCACCATATTGAATATTGTCTTTACTAAAGAAAGTGGCTTCTAAAGGTGGTTTTTCATTTTCGTATACTTCGTGAGTTGGTAGAAGACCTGGTCCTACTTTGTACCATCGTCTTAGTTTTTTCTGTAATGTAGTTATTTTGTATAAGTAATCATGGTTTAAGAAATCAAAAAATGGTATGTGATATTCTTGTAATTCACAAAATTCATAATACTTTTCTTTTATTAATTTTTGTTCATTGGTATCATACGTTTGAAAAAATAGTTTTCTATTTTCTTCATTGTGTTTACTTGTAAAATCTTTTCTTAAAATACTTTTATTTAGAATAAAATCATTTTTTTATCATATTTAAAGTAAAGTCACTATCTTCGTAAGATTGAACATTGATTCCTTCATATGGGTGGACATTAATTCCTTCTCTGTTTGCTCCAGTATTGTTTGTTTGTTGTGGAATTTCAATATTAGTTTCATCTTCAAAAACAGTTTCATTTTGTGAAGAACTATCCTCATATTTAGTGTTTTGTGGGAATTCATATCTTCCTGATGTAGATCTCCTAGATGGTGCGTGGACATTTAATTTTTTGTTTCGACTTAGTGACTGAGTTCTTTTGAATTTTAGATCTACCGATCCATCTTCATATTGTGTAATTTGTTCTATATCAGTTGTTTGATTTTGTTCTTTTCTTGGGACAGTTTTAGCAGGATATGACCATTTGTCGGGTAAAGTTATTTCACTCCATTTAATTGTTTTTGGCATATTTATATTAGCTTTTGTTTTATCAATTTCCCAAAAAATGGTTTCTCCTATTTTGTTCCTGTTAAAAGCATTAGGACATAGTCCTGTATTCATAACTTTAAAATATAATCTGTAAAATATTTCATATACGTGAGATCCCTTTTTCATATGATAATTATGCGTTAAAATATCTAAAGTTAGGATGTCCATGATATGAGGATCAGTTAAAGAAATTGTAAAATTTGGATAACTATTAAAATGAATTGGTCCATTTGTTAAACTTGTTTCAATAGCTCCTAATAACGAATCTGTATAGTTTAGATGTCTAGCATCTCTTAAAGCTATTTGTATACTTGTGTTTAATCCTTCCATTGTTAAGGGTTTAATAGCAATTTGTACTAGTCCGATATGTAAGAATTTGTATCCTTGAGATATATATTTTTTTTATAGATGATTTTGAAAATAGGCTCATAGTTTGATTATTGGAAAATAAAGGGATAATAGTTTCTTTTGTTTTAATGGCTAATCTTGATTTTATGTTAAAAATTCCTTTGTCTTTATAAATTTCTGTATTTGAAATAAGAGGTGGTTTCCAATTAGTCAAAGACTGAGTATTCCAAGAAAATTCTTTTGATAAAATATTTTGATCATTTTCATTGTTATCATGGTTATCATTCTCAATATGTATGTTATAATCGTTCATAGGATCTTGATTTCTAGGAGGCCTTCTATTCGTAAAATTACCTAACCAACTCATGATTTACTATTTGTCTTGCTTTTCGGATACACTTCCTTACCTAATGGATGCACGACTTACACTTCCTAATGCGTGACTTAGACCTAGGTGACACACCGACTCGGGACAAATAAGTAAATTGTTTAAGCTAGTTAAATAACTTTGTTGAATATTAGGCTCTGATACCAAAGATCAGAGGTCCGATTTTAAAGCATGCATATTAAGATAATAACAATAAAAAAGCACATTTTCAGAAAAGATACGACAATAATAAGAATAATACAAAATATAAAAAATCCTTTAAGCCTTTTAAGCCATATAATAAAACCATAAAATGTTTTTTATGCAAAAAACCTGGTCATATTGCTAGAAATTGCCCAGCAAAAAGACAAATACAACAAATCTGCCATAATTTAAAAATAAAAGAAACAGAAGAAATATTACAAAACATAGATAATCTTGAATTATCCACAGATATTGATGAATATAACTCTTCTGATCAAACTGATACAAGTAATGATGATGAATGCCAATCCTGTAAAAGAGAAATATGTTTGTGTAATAATAAATTAAATACAATAGAACAATACGATGAGATATTAGAAAAAATTAAAGAAATAGATGAACCAACTATAAAAAGAAAATTTCTAAAACAATTAGCCAAAACAATTAATGAAGAAAAACCAGATACATCTAAGCCCGCTCAATATGAAGATGTTATACAAATGTTCCAAAACAAAAAGAAACAAATTTCATCAGTAGACTTACAACATGAAATTAGAGAAATAAAGCAAGAAATAAAATTATTAAAACAAAGTAACTTAGATTTACAAAAAACACAAAAGGAAATAGAAACAAAATTAGCACTACAAGAAATTAAAAAACAAATACATTCAACCTACAATGATGAAGCTTCTACTTCTAAAGCTAATAAAGAATTAGACAAACATTTTAAAAACCCTTTTGCTAAAAAATCTTCTTCAGAAACAAATTCAAGTACCTCTACAGACACAGAAGAAAGTATATACGCTCTTACCCGTGTAAGATATCAAAAATGGTATGTACATATACATATGAAGATCAAAGACTTCGAATACAAAGGGTTAGCCATGTTAGACTCAGGAGCTGACCTAAATTGTGTTGAACAAGGAATAATACCAACAAAATATTTTATAAAAACAAAACAAAGTCTTTCAGCAGCCAATTCTTCAAAATTACAAGTAAAATACAAAATACCCGAAGCACATATTTGCAATAATAGTATTTGTTTTAAAACAAGTCTTATGCTTGTAAAAAATTTAAACACAAAAGTGATATTAGGAAATCCTTTTTTACAAATGCTATATCCCTTTTCAGTTTCACAAAGAGGAGTAGAATCAAGAATATTAGGACAAAAAATTATATTTGATTTTTTATATCCTGTATCTAATAGTGATGTAAATAATTTACAAAAAACAGGAATCTCTAAACTAAATACTTTACAAAATCAAATGAAATTTCTTAAGGAAGAATTATTAAATATTAAAATTGAAGAAAAATTACAACTTCAACAAAACAAGGATATAATCTCTAAAAAATTAGAAAAATTTGAAAAAGACTTATGTTCTGATTTACCAACAGCTTTTTGGGAAAGGAAAAAACATGTAATAACACTACCATATGAAAAAGAGTTTAATGAACAATCAATACCTACAAAAGCAAGACCTATACAAATGAATCAGGAATTATTAGAATATTGTAAAAAAGAAATAAAAGATTTACTCAACAAAAAATTAATTAGGAAAAGTAAATCACCTTGGTCATGCTCAGCATCCTATGTATCAAAAAATGCAGAAATTGAAAGAGGTGCACCAAGATTAGTTATTAATTACAAACCTTTAAATACTGCACTAAAATGGATTAGATATCCGATACCAAATAAACAAGATTTACTAAAACGATTACACGATGCATCTATATTTTCAAAATTTGATATGAAATCAGGATTTTGGCAAATACAAATAGCAGAAGAAGATAAATACAAAACAGCTTTTACAGTACCATTTGGACAATACGAATGGAATGTCATGCCCTTTGGATTAAAAAATGCACCAAGCGAATTTCAAAAAATAATGAACGAAATATTTAATCCATACACTTTCATTATTGTTTATATAGATGATGTTTTAGTATTTAGTAAAACTCTTGAACAACACGACAAACATTTAAACATATTTTATAAAACAATGATAAGAAATGGGTTAGTTTTATCAAAAACAAAAATAAAACATTACCAAACAAAGATTAGGTTTTTAGGACATGAGATAACCAATAATACTCTAATACCAATACAAAGATCTATAGATTTTGCTGACAAATTCCCAGATGAGATAAAAGATAAAAATCAGTTACAAAGATTCCTAGGATCATTAAATTACATAGCAGATTTCTTTCCTAAATTAAGACAAATTTGTAAACCACTCTTTGATAGATTAAAAACAAATCCAAAACCGTGGACAAAAGAGCATACTAATGTAGTTAAACAAATCAAATTACATGTGAAAAGATTACCATGCTTAACTATATGTGACCCTAATGCCCCTAAGACAGTAGCCACTGATGCCTCAGACATAGGATATGGCGGGATATTAACTCAAAACATAGATGGGAAAAACCAAATAATAAGATATTATTCGGGGATATGGAACACGACACAATCGAATTATTCTACAATAAAAAATGAAATTCTTTCTATAGTTCTATGTTTAACAAAATTTCAAGATGATCTTCTTAATCAAAAATTTACAGTCAAAGTAGATTGCAAAGCTGCAAAAGATGTTTTACAAAAAGATGTAAAGAATTTAGCGGCAAAACAGATCTTTGCCAGATGGCAAGCCCTTTTATCAATATTTGATTTTGACATCGTTCATATTGCAGGCAAAGACAATTCAATCCCAGATTTCTTAACTAGAGAATTCCTACAAGGACATGGCAGACTTCCCACTGATAAATAACCAAATTTTTAATACACATGGTAGACGTAATAGCTGGCTTAATAGAGGCTTTGATAACATTGATTATTTGAACCATTTAGCTAGACAACTAAGAGATCTTCAATCTACAGATTTTCCTCATACTTATGGAAATTATGAAATAAGAATACACTTTATGTATGTACGATTCATCATTAGTGATCTTGAGGAATACATAGAAAACGATGGAGTTTTCTACCATCAGAAAAGGATCGCAACAAATATGCTCATACAAGCAAAGGCTCTTTCCAGAAAAATGAGGAAGTTACATAAAATTCTCCAATAAATTTCTCTAATGTATTTTTATGAATTTCATATGTTTGTATTCGATAAAAATTCAATAAAAACAATCTTTATTGCAGGCAATGGCAAATTTAAATGAAGAAGACTTACTCTTTTCTGAACAATCATTACAAGAATTAGAAAAATTAGAAAAAGAGACTTTACTCATTTCACAAATAGAACAGGAACAAAGTTGGGACCTTTTATAAATGGAAATCGTATTCATTTAAATACTTCCAATTACATAAATTATTTACTACAAAAATCACCAATACTTCTAAGAGAATGCAGAAACTTTCACAAAAGAACCCCTTTTCACAAAACTCAAATGCTTACATTTCATATACATGATTTACAAGAAATCTTTGAAAATAAATCTTCCTCGTCTTTTTCAATTCTTATCAAATCCGAAATCTCAACTTTTAAAAGACTCACAAATTGTATTTACCATGATCATTATCCTAATTTTCAGGATTTTCTGCATATGCCAGATTAAAATAGCCTCGTACGAGACTATTGAAATTTACATACTAAAATTCTCCCTGTTTAGAATGATTTCAGGAACTTCGCTCAAAGGAAAGGCCAAAAAAGAACAATCCATCATACAAATCAGACCTCTTACAAAATTCCCAAACTTCATTCCTGACAGAATGCCAATTCAAATTCAACCAAAATTAGAAAATAGGTTTGCTACTCTTTCCCCAGATGCAAAACCATTCTCTCCCCCAATTTCAAAAGAAACATCATCCTCTCAAAAGACAGTTACTTACAAATCTGCCCTCAAAATAGAAAACCCTCAAACTTCTCAGCCCAATAGACAAATTGTTCCTAATCCTCACCCTAAACAAACACCACCCACAAATTATTTTTATAAAAATCATACCGATTCTATTTGTGTTCTAGAACCGGAAATTTATGAAATGACTGATAATTGGCATCCTTACCAAATATCACAATTTATTTTACCATCTTTGCACAATTATATTCCTGATAATTTTACGAAAAACCAATTTTACTATGAAACCATTCTGACACAAACAAAATCCGCCACTTTTCAATATTCCACAGATCATGTTGATAACACGAAAATTCGTTATTGCAAAGTCAAAATTTTAAAATTCCTGACTTTATCAGATTGGGGCCAAAAGCCAAATGATTCTCGAGATTTACTAAATTCAAACAATTCAGCCAGATTTAATTACTATGATTATATCTTGGCTTGGTCAAGGGCCTTTTTTAGACAAAACAAATCTTTTTCTCTTTCATACTTCTTATATTTTTGTCCAAATTTTTCTTATCCAACCCCTTATTGGTTTCATCAATGGTGGAAGTCTTTCGGCTTAGACAAATCAATTGTCCCTACAGATGTACAAATTGCCTTCGGCCAATGGTCAACAAAAGTTTCTTACCCAGAACAAATTTCTCAGACTCCTCTTTGGGCCTTATTTTGTCATAATTTCCAAGTCCCATGGATTTTTATGACAGAATTTGACTTAAGAGAGGAACAAATGTGTGACTGTTCGACAGTACAAAAGTGTGAGTGTGTACAAAAAACAATCTTACCAATTCTGATTCGAAAATACAAAATAAAATGGTGGGACAAAACTGAAATTTCTCATTGCAATTCTGGAGCAGTGACAAAATACTTTCTTTCAAAACCAGAATATTGCAAAACAATTCCTCCCAAACAATCTCAACAAAATGAAGAGTTTTTAGCCAAGAAACAACAGATTATGTCCCAGAAGGCTAAATGTACAAATTCATCGGATTTGGAAAGACTAATGGTCCAACTTAGCGACGAAGGAAGTTCATCCTCTATGAATGAAGGGGATACTCAACCTAATGATGACTTCTACACACAACCAGACGATCTAGAATTAGATCTGTAAAGCTGCACAAAAAAGAAGAAAGCATTCAGCCGCCCTGGCCCACTGGCCACAAAATTCAACAAAGCATCAGCCGCCCTGGCCCACCACTGGCCACAAAATTCAACAAAGCATCAGCCGCCCTGGCCCACCACTGGCCACAAAATTCAACAAAGCATCATCCGCCCTGGCCCCCCACTGGCCTCAATTTTCAAAAAGAAGATTCCTCCTGCCCACCTGCAAGACAAAAATCGAGTAGTATATAAGAATGTTAACTCTCATTGTAACAGGCAGGCAATTTTTAGTATCAGTTTTAAATTCTCTCTAAATATCTCTCTCTCTAGAAATCTCTTGTACTCATCAACCATCTTGTACTCTCAACAATTTGCAATAAACAAGTAAGTTTACTACTCCCGCCTCGAGTACTTACAATTGTTTGTTAATTGTTACAAATTATCTTTTCAAACAAAAACGATACGAAAGGTGGAAACCACTAACCTTCCAGACCTACGGGTGACGGATAAACTGAGGTTGAACGAAAGCCTACGTATACGTATTTCAAAAGTCAAAGTTACTGTAGCAAAAAAGTCAAATTTACTATTCACTATTCATGCGATATTTATTTTGATAATTTTGATGTTATTTATTGTTATTATCTTAATATGCATGCTTTAAAAGACTATTCACTATTCATGCGATATTTATTTTGATAATTTTGAATATATATATATATATATATATATATATATATATATATATATTTTAGAAATATAGTGTATTTTTTTTGAAAAAAGTACAATATTCTTTTGAAAAATAAATATCAATAGAAATACCCAATCTAAAAATAAAATATTAATTATTTAAGATAATGTGAACATATGATATTACAGGAATTATTTTAGCAAATTTAAAAGAATATTGTACTTTTTTCAAAAAAAAAAAACAATATTTTTCTAAAATAAATAAATTTTAAAAATAAAAAATGTTATAATGTTTTTTTTTAAATAAAATTATTACAAAAATTACAATTTAAAATTTTTATTTTATATTTTAAAAAAAAAACCGTACTAAATTTTTATTCTTGTTAAAAAAAAATATAAATTTCATTTAAAAAAAATAATTTAGCATAAAAAATTAGTATTATTTCCAAGAAATATTAATTATTTAAGATTTATGATAATGTTAATTATTTGGAAAAATAAATAAATTTTTAGAACTTAATATTTAAAACTTTGCATTTTGACCCTTAAAAACTAATAAGCATTACAAACTAGTCCATTCATTATCTATTCTGTTAAATTTTCTAACATTCAATAGTGTTGGGGTGCAAAGTGGGAAAATTTGAAAGTTTAGGTACCAAACAGACTGATTTTTCAAACGAGGGTGCAAAGTGGGAATCAGTAGATAGTTTGGGGTGTAAAATGTATTTTGGCACCTCATTAATCCCAATCGACGGGTTCAGGCTGAAGGAAAACAACCTTAGTTCAAAACTCAAAAATCAGTCCGCCATTGTTTTTCACCAAGGATATTTCAGCGGCTTCAGGAGCGACCAGGTACTCCATTTCCTTGCTTTTCCCTTATATATTCTTCATATGTAATTACATACAGTACGGGTTCTAGACTTAGAGATTTTGCTTTGTGCGGATGAACCCTAGTTCTAATTAGCATCATAAACTTGTTGAATACCCACCCAATTATTCGTTTCATGTCTTTGTTGAACTCCGAATTACTGCTCAATCATCTTCCCTTTTGATGTTATTATCATGCACACAAATGTTTTTTTTTTTCCTTTTCTTTTTTCCATGTAAGTTATCTGTTTCATACTCTTGATTCTTAAACCCTATGTGTGGTTATTATATGCTTGTTGGGCCTTTTAATTTGATGGAGTGTTTCCATGTAGTTGTCTTTGTCTGTGGCTGCTATTATGTTGAGGCTCTTATGGTTTGACTATGTGCAGTTTCTGTCCTAAAATTAGGTGCTATGACTGAAAATGGAGAGAAAGAAACCCGTTTGAAGAAAAAGGAAGATGATGGTGATGTTATAAGGAGGTTATGGAAGAAGTTTCAACCAAAGCTCTGGTTATCGTCTATGTGGGAAAAGGTATCAATTAGGCCGAGGATGACAGACCTCAAAACGTTCTTGCGTAAGAATATTGTTTCTGCTTCCGTTTCTATATCCTTGGTGATGTGCTATTTGCTCGTCAAGTTGGGGAAATCGCGGTGTAATGTTGCACCGTATTCAAGCTTGTTGATGGGTATTCGAAATGGAAGTGTTACGCGAGTTGAATTTGAGGAGAACTCTCGGCGTATATTCTACAATACCAAATTGCAGAGTAAAAAAAAGACAGATTTGGGATTAAGTAAGTTGGTAACAAGAAAAGATGAGTTTACTAGTTTTGCGAACAACGTTCATGTACTGAAAGTCCAAGAAATGTTCGCTAATCTGTTGAGGAAATTGTCTAAGAACCAAGATTCTCTCCCTGGGTTGCATTCCAGAATTAATGTTGATAAATACAAGCAGGAGCCTGCCAGTAACCAAGTAGCTGATCGTCGATGGTCTACAACATTTATTGATATTGACCACCAGGGGCTACTTGATTTGTTAAAAGAAAGAGGAACCGAATTTGGTGTAAGACCTGAACCTGTCTTGATTTCCATGGGAAGGAGGATATTTATGACTGTCTTAAATCAGGCACCGTCTTGGGCTATGTTGTTGCTTATTTCTCGTGGCCTAGGTGGTGGAAGCAGCATAGGAAGAAAGCCCAGTAAAAAGCATAAGGTGACATTTGATGATGTTGAGGGGGTTGATGCTGCTAAAACAGAGCTTATGGAGGTAAGTTGTCACTTCTCGGCAACCGATAGATACCATTTCACTTTTATTTTGCTTTACCGGTAGGCCTTGAAATTTGAGTACAAACCTTGACTTTTTAGTGTGATTTTTGCTTGTCACAGTATTCTTTGTTTACTTAAGATATGCATCCTTTGTAATGGTTCCAATGGAGAAAGATGCATTTGCTCACAAGTAAATACAGTAGTTTTTATTAATTAGCTTTCTGACTAATAATATGTCATGTATATTTCCTCCTATTGCCAGACTAAATCCTATGTTGCCCCGCAATACTTGCTTTGCTCATAACATACCTTTTGCTGATTTATTTACTAGCTGTACAGAAACCTTATCAAACTTGAACACAACCATATCAACCCAATTGATGTCAAACCATACACGCTTTTACTTAGTCCAATTGAAATGAGAAGTACATAAATTGTGACCTTGCTATACTACAGTTTGGAGTCAAGAAGGTGCTTCCTTTTTCTTCTCTTTTTTCCTTTCTCAGATGAGATATCTTAGCATATTGTACCTGAACTTTGGATGATGCCTAGTCATGACCACATTGTTTATCTGCCCCTTCACTGTAACTCACTACTTCGAAGGCTAAAAAACATCATTTTGTGTTAGATAAACTTGTAGAGGGAGATAGCTATAACTGCCCATCCTTTCAGCCATGCATTATATTTTTGTGTGTTGACCATTTGTGAACTGCCTTGATCTTACTTGGCACCTATTGTTCGTATGTACAAAGCAAGCAAAAAGAACCATACTAGTGCATGCTGGTTGATGCAGTCAACATAGTGGCAAGTAGGTGTGTTGAAGAGCGCAAGAAATTCTGTTTTCTGTTGTGCTCAAGACAGAGCCATTTAGGATATTGTAAACCAGATTATTTGATTGGTACAGAGCTAGAGGTGTTCATGCTCAGGATTATGTTTGTTCATTACATACATAGATGCGTAGATGTGATGCGGTCCTTCAGAGGCACATACGAAGAAAATAATAAACTACCAGATAATGAGATGTACAAGGGAATATTTGGTAGATAGGGAATACTCCGTCTCAAAATGATCTTCACATTTGACTATTCAAACTTTTTAAGGATATGCACACTTGCTTCACAAGCCATGTTGTGTTTATGCGCATTTAAGCCTAAATTGTAGAAATGGGAAGAACTTTTTAGGACAATGAAAAATGGCAAATGAGAAGATCATTTTGGGACAGATGGAGTATTTGTAAAATCAGAATAAAAGAAAGAGTATCGACAACTAAGAAAGAAGAAGACTATGGGGGTTCTCATGGAGTCAAACTTAGAATTCTTGGGACTCACATGGTCCATATGTGATGCTAAAGATTTTGAAAGAACCTAAGCAATTTATATGCGTACTGTCCCTGCATGTGCCAAGAGCCTAAGACCTCTGACTTCATGCAAGTTTTATGCTGACTAAACTTGATTCTTTGCATGTACGAAGACCCTGTACAAGACTACTTATTAGATAGCTCCAGTATACGTGTTTTATACGTCCCGCCTAAATCTCAAGCAGATTATGGCTTCCTTGCTCTTAAGTTCGTTTTCCTATTGATCCTCCTGGTTGCATCTTTACTGGGAATGTGTGAGGCACTAATAGTTGAATTATACCAAAGACGTGGTAATATGTCTGTGCTTCTTCTATTTGGAGGCCGTCCACAACATAATGTAATGGAAATTTTAGATCATGGTAGCTTATCCTCTCAGTCTGTTCGTAAAATTTTAGTTAAATAATTGTGAACTTTCAGTAAAGCCCGCTTATCTTGGTATCCTGTATATATGATGGACACTGGGTGTATAAGTACAACACTTAATGTGAATATTGGGGGAAAGCATTGTGTCCAATTTAAATGTAGGTTATGGTTGTGCACTTGATGAAAGGGGTTGTTATAGCTTAGGTTTGGAAACTTCAGATATTTGAAGCATCTAGCTTAGTAGACTTCTACCCCCTCCATCTCCAGAAAAAAATGGTCGCTTACGATAAGTCAAACACTCAAACTGTTTGAAGAATTAGTTTTACTTGTTTGTGCCTTCATCAAATTGCACAAAAATTATTAACTGTTTTAGAAATGCGTCTCTTTTTTTTTTTTGTGGGGAGGGGGGATACAAAATGGTAACTGTGAATTCCTTTTTACTTACTGTTGAAATGATGTTGGTTGTTAATTGGGCCGTCCTTTATATGTACGCTAAAGTATAGTAGTTCCTGTAGAATGCTTTCTGATTTTCAGGTTATTCTGATTTAAATGACCTGTAGTTATGTGCTTTGTTTTCTCTCTTTTCCCTTTTTGTTATATTAATATCAACTGTTTAAATTATCTCCCTGGATTGAGAATTATGTGGTGGTGTTTTTTTTGTTTCAATTAGGTTGTTCAGTGCTTGCAAGGAGATGTTAATTATAAAAATCTAGGAGCAAAGCTACCTAGGGGTGTGTTGTTGGTGGGTCCTCCAGGAACAGGGAAAACACTACTAGCCCGTGCGGTTGCTGAAAAAGCTGGAGTTCCGTTTTTCATCACTTGTGCCAGTGAATTTGTTGAGTTGTTTGTTGGAAGAGGAGCTAGTCGTATAAGAGATCTTTTTAAGGAGGCCAGAAAATGTGCACCCTCTATAATTTTCATCGATGAACTTGATGCTGTTGGTCTGAGGCGTGGTCGAGGCTTTAACACCGAGGGAGATCAGACATTAAACCAAGTAATCTCACTTTCCTTCATAAATATCTTTTCAAATACATACTCCCTCTGTCCCTTAAAGATTATCCCACATTTTTTTAGATAGCTTTGATTGGACTTTGACCAATAATTATATGTTAATTTATTCATCTAAATGAAATTCTAAAACTTGTTATAAAAATCATAATTTATTTTACCATCTTTGCACAATTATATTCCTGATAATTTTACGAAAAACCAATTTTACTATGAAACCATTCTGACACAAACAAAATCCGCCACTTTTCAATATTCCACAGATCATGTTGATAACACGAAAATTCGTTATTGCAAAGTCAAAATTTTAAAATTCCTGACTTTATCAGATTGGGGCCAAAAGCCAAATGATTCTCGAGATTTACTAAATTCAAACAATTCAGCCAGATTTAATTACTATGATTATATCTTGGCTTGGTCAAGGGCCTTTTTTAGACAAAACAAATCTTTTTCTCTTTCATACTTCTTATATTTTTGTCCAAATTTTTCTTATCCAACCCCTTATTGGTTTCATCAATGGTGGAAGTCTTTCGGCTTAGACAAATCAATTGTCCCTACAGATGTACAAATTGCCTTCGGCCAATGGTCAACAAAAGTTTCTTACCCAGAACAAATTTCTCAGACTCCTCTTTGGGCCTTATTTTGTCATAATTTCCAAGTCCCATGGATTTTTATGACAGAATTTGACTTAAGAGAGGAACAAATGTGTGACTGTTCGACAGTACAAAAGTGTGAGTGTGTACAAAAAACAATCTTACCAATTCTGATTCGAAAATACAAAATAAAATGGTGGGACAAAACTGAAATTTCTCATTGCAATTCTGGAGCAGTGACAAAATACTTTCTTTCAAAACCAGAATATTGCAAAACAATTCCTCCCAAACAATCTCAACAAAATGAAGAGTTTTTAGCCAAGAAACAACAGATTATGTCCCAGATGGCTAAATGTACAAATTCATCGGATTTGGAAAGACTAATGGTCCAACTTAGCGACGAAGGAAGTTCATCCTCTATGAATGAAGGGGATACTCAACCTAATGATGACTTCTACACACAACCAGACGATCTAGAATTAGATCTGTAAAGCTGCACAAAAAAGAAGAAAGCATTCAGCCGCCCTGGCCCACTGGCCACAAAATTCAACAAAGCATCAGCCGCCCTGGCCCACCACTGGCCACAAAATTCAACAAAGCATCAGCCGCCCTGGCCCACCACTGGCCACAAAATTCAACAAAGCATCATCCGCCCTGGCCCCCCACTGGCCTCAATTTTCAAAAAGAAGATTCCTCCTGCCCACCTGCAAGACAAAAATCGAGTAGTATATAAGAATGTTAACTCTCATTGTAACAGGCAGGCAATTTTTAGTATCAGTTTTAAATTCTCTCTAAATATCTCTCTCTCTAGAAATCTCTTGTACTCATCAACCATCTTGTACTCTCAACAATTTGCAATAAACAAGTAAGTTTACTACTCCCGCCTCGAGTACTTACAATTGTTTGTTAATTGTTACAAATTATCTTTTCAAACAAAAACGATACGAAAGGTGGAAACCACTAACCTTCCAGACCTACGGGTGACGGATAAACTGAGGTTGAACGAAAGCCTACGTATACGTATTTCAAAAGTCAAAGTTACTGTAGCAAAAAAGTCAAATTTACTATTCACTATTCATGCGATATTTATTTTGATAATTTTGATGTTATTTATTGTTATTATCTTAATATGCATGCTTTAAAAGACTATTCACTATTCATGCGATATTTATTTTGATAATTTTGAATATATATATATATATATATATATATATATATATATATATATTTTTAGAAATATAGTGTATTTTTTTTGAAAAAAGTACAATATTCTTTTGAAAAATAAATATCAATAGAAATACCCAATCTAAAAATAAAATATTAATTATTTAAGATAATGTGAACATATGATATTACAGGAATTATTTTAGCAAATTTAAAAGAATATTGTACTTTTTTCAAAAAAAAAAAAACAATATTTTTCTAAAATAAATAAATTTTAAAAATAAAAAATGTTATAATGTTTTTTTTTAAATAAAATTATTACAAAAATTACAATTTAAAATTTTTATTTTATATTTTAAAAAAAAAACCGTACTAAATTTTTATTCTTGTTAAAAAAAAAATATAAATTTCATTTAAAAAAAATAATTTAGCATAAAAAATTAGTATTATTTCCAAGAAATATTAATTATTTAAGATTTATGATAATGTTAATTATTTGGAAAAATAAATAAATTTTTAGAACTTAATATTTAAAACTTTGCATTTTGACCCTTAGAAACTAATAAGCATTACAAACTAGTCCATTCATTATCTATTCTGTTAAATTTTCTAACATTCAATAGTGTTGGGGTGCAAAGTGGGAAAATTTGAAAGTTTAGGTACCAAACAGACTGATTTTTCAAACGAGGGTGCAAAGTGGGAATCAGTAGATAGTTTGGGGTGTAAAATGTATTTTGGCACCTCATTAATCCCAATCGACGGGTTCAGGCTGAAGGAAAACAACCTTAGTTCAAAACTCAAAAATCAGTCCGCCATTGTTCTTCACCAAGGATATTTCAGCGGCTTCAGGAGCGACCAGGTACTCCATTTCCTTGCTTTTCCCTTACATATTCTTCATATGTAATTACATACAGTACGGGTTCTAGACTTAGAGATTTTGCTTTGTGCGGATGAACACTATTCATGCGATATTTATTTTGATAATTTTGATGTTATTTATTGTTATTATCTTAATATTCATGCTTTAAAATCGGACCTCTGATCTTTGGTATATATATATATATATATATATATATATATATATATAAACTCTACAATATTTTAGTTTTATAAAAAATAAAATTCTTACAAAATTATAATTTAAAAGTTTTATTTTATATTTTTTACAAATATAAAAAAAATTTACAATGTTTTTTTTAAAAAAAGTTTTAAATATTTTTCTTTAACAATTTTTAAAAAAACGTACTAAATTTTTATTAAAAAATAAATTTTATTATTTTTTAAAAAATAATAAATTTCATTTAAAAAAAATTATTTTAGCATAAAAATTAGTACTCCCTCTGTTCCGGGTAAGTTGCAACAATTTGCCATTTTGGGCATTCCACTTAAGTTGCAACAATGTCAAATAAGGAAACTCTTTATTATTTTTATAATCCTCCACTCATTCTCTCTCTTCCTCTCAACCACTCATTATTCTCCACGCATTCTCTCTCTTCCTCCCAACCACTCATTATTCTTCTTTCTTAATTTTTGTGCTTCTTCTTTCATGTTGCAACTTACCAGGAACGGAGGGAGTATTATTTTCAAGAAATGTTAATTATTTAAGATTTAAGACAATGTTAATTATTTGAAAAAAATAAATAAATTTTAGTATATACTCCCTCCGACCCACTTCACTTGAGACTTATTTTCATTTTGGTCAGTCTCACCTCATTTGAGACTCCCCAAAATGGAATGCTTTTACACTCACAACACCAATCAAATCACTATTCCTCTCACTCATTCTCTCTCCTACTTTATCTTTTACACTCACAACATTTCTTCTCTTTCATACTTTTTCTTAGTTCTTGTGCCCAAGACAAATGTCTCAAGTGAGGTGGGACGGAGGGAGTAATATTTAAAACTTTGCATTTTGACCCTTAAAAACTAATAAGCATTACAAACTAGTCCATTCGTTACATATTCTGTTAAATATTTTAACATTCGTTAGTGCTGGGGTGCAAAGTGAGAAAATTTGAAAGTTTAGGTATCAAACAGATCGACTTTTCAAACGGGGGTGTAAAGTGAGAATCGGTGGATACTTTGGGGGGTAAAATATATTTTGGCCAACTATTTATAAATAACTCAATTATTTATAATTAAATGGTTCTTTTATGATTTAAAGTTTTTAAGTAAATTTTGAAGCAAATAGACTTGTTTCAAAAAAAGAAAAAAAGTACATTGACTGAATCGGATCTTATTTGACTGTAACAATTACCAAACTCGTAAATTAATAAGAAAATTATTTTTAGATTGACTAACTCTTTAGAGTATCCACAATGGGAGGTTTTTGGGAGCTCTTTATTTTTATGAGAAAACTTAAAGAGCTCCTTGCTATGGAGCAACTCCTTCCACAAAGAGATCTCTCTAAGAGCTCTTTTCATTAATTGTCACCACTTTTCCATGTTAATCATTAAATATTATAGAAAAATGCTAGAAAATAGTTCATGTTGTTGAATTTGGCGGCCACAAAACAGTTGATTAAAAAGCTCTACCATTGTAGAAAAAGCTTGGAGGTTTTTATTATTGAATTGTTAATGATGTGTTATTTTGAAATTATTAAAAAACTATGAAAAAAAGCTTTTACCACTGTGGATGGTCTTAGATTAGGCGTTCGAATCAAGGGAAAATTTGTTAGATTCACTCAAAAATATGTAAAGCAAATTAATAGGACTGTTTTGACATTTAACTAATTCCCTAAATAGTCCTTATAAACAATTAAATTTTAATTAGTAGACTAATATTTGAATTCATAATAAGCTGACAGGAAGGTTAGTTTGGTCAAATTATTGTACTCCCTCTGTCCCTAAATGAGTGTCCAAATTTTATTTTAAGGGACACTGAAAATCTCAACTTTTTGAACAATTTGGTAACAACGATTCATATATAATCTTGTAATCTCCTTTCCAAACCTTTAGTTTTGCACGTATAAAGAAACCGGTGAAAAAATTTCGAAAAAAAACGTTTAGGGAGAAAGTTATGTTAAAAAAAGACACTCATTTAGGGACAAAGATTTCTTGAAAATGGACACTCATTTAGGGACAGAGGGAGTATAAACAAACATCTAAAAAATGAAATATTACTCACAAAATATACTAGGGGCACAAAAAAATTACAAAATCTTGCTCACAAAATTTTAGGTGTAATGATTTTATTGGTGTTTTTAAGTAGAGTGTAGCGGGTTCATTATCGATGCAACCAATAAAATATCGTCACCTCATCATGTGAGCAAGATTTTATGAGCTTATTTTGAGCCCCTAGCATTGCTCTTACTCGTATGTCTATTTATATTGGTCATCTCTCATTTTTTGTGGTCTCAATTCTTAGAATAGTGTGCCTGAGCCACTATTCTTAACTTGTTACACATTAGACTAGCCGCTTAGCCACTCTATAAGAAACGGGCCAGGTGCCATATTCAAATTTTGGTCACGTTCACAATCTAATGCTTTACAACCCATCAAACTATCTCATACCTTATAATTCAATTACGACCTGACATACCCATTACGGGTCTGATAGTTCTGTTATAAGAACTAATATAACCGGTTGAAGTCTCGTAGCTATATAGCTATTAATCTGTTGAAAAGACCAATATGATATAGTAAGAACTAATTACCTGTTGAGGTCTCAAAGCTACACAGTTTTATTACAAGAACTAATACTCCCTCTGTCCCAGAAAGATAACCTCATTTTGATTTTTGTGGTCAACAAAAATCAACTTTGACCAAACATTGGTGTCAATCTAATCATCACAATAAAATTTTAAAATGTGATATTGATAAACTACTTAATGATTAATCAATTACAACTTTTAGAATTTCATTAGAATGATTAGATCAACACCATGGTTTGGTCAAAGTTTATTTGTGTTGACCATAAAAAGTCAAAATGAGACTATCTTTCTTCTAGGACAGAGGGAGTATAACCATCCCACTTGTTATCTTTTGAAAAGACCCAAGCAAGTTAAGAACATACTCTTAAAACAAAATACAGTATTTGGAAAAGGTGATCCAATACTGTTTGCTACTAAAAAATGTTGTACAGTTACATCCTTTATGCTGTGTGTCTATCCTTCTACGCGTGAAATGAAGTCTCTACTGGACATATTTCCAGACCTTGCTCATAGCTTTCAGGAACGGCCTGTCGCTGCCTATCATCAATCTCAGCTATAACTCTTTCAACTGCCTCCATAACATCATCTCTTGATACACATTTCCCCCCTATCAAATAATTAAAAAAAAAAAAAACCGGACTTAATTGTGCTAACGCAAGGAAATACCATTATTTATTTATTGAATATATTAAATCTAACCTCTCCGACCAGCAATCAGAGCTGCTTCATTGACTATGTTTGCAAGATTTGCACCAACTAAGCCCTCAGTATGAGATGCAACATCTCTGCAGATAAAGTCTGTATCATCCTCTAGGGGAACTCCTCTGAAATGTACACCCAATATCTTCCTCCTTCCTTCTTCATCAGGCTCTCTTACAAATACTTTCCTCGAAAACCGTCCGGGGCGAAGTAAAGTGGGGTCCAGCGTTTCTGCACTGTTAGTTGCTGCAATGACAACCACCTTTGTATCTGACTCGATTCCATCCATTTCCGTCAGCAACTACCAAGACAAAAAAGAGTTGCCAGGTCTAAATCATGAAATAATTTTCACAAGAAAATAAAGTTATTTGAAAGAATTTTATGAATGAATATATATGAGATTACTTGGTTTAATGTCTGATCTCCCTCAGCTGTAATGCCTCGACAACGCCTTTGACCAAAAGCATCAAGCTCATCGATGAAAATTATAGAGGGTGCACATTTTCTTGCCTCCTTGAACAGATCTCTGATACGATTAGCTCCTCTTCCAACAAACAACTCTACCAATTCAGTGGCACGAGCAATGATAAATGGCACTCCTGCTTTTTCAGCTACCGCGCGGGATAGTATTGTTTTCCCGGATCCTGTAGGGCCCACCAACAGCACACCCTTAGGTAGCTTTGCTCCTAGATTTTTATAATTAACATCTCCTTCCAAGCACTGAACAATCTAAACGAAAAAAAGCAAACACCCGTAATTCTCAAACCAAAGAGAGATGTTTAAAGCATAAATGAAATGAAATTTGCGAAGAATCAACAATTTACCTCCATAAGCTCTGTTTTGGCAGCATCAACCCCCTCAACATCATCAAACGACACTGTATGCTGTTTCCTGGGCTTTCTTGCTAAGCTGATGCCACCACTAAAGCCACGCGAAAGCAACATCATAGCCAAAGATGGTATCTGACTTATGACAGTAGACAAAATCATCCTTCCCATGAACTTAACGACCGGTTCAGGTATTACCCCAAATTCAGTTCCTCTTTCTTTTAACAACTCAAGCAGTCCGTGGTAGTCAATATCAATAAATGTTGTTGACCATCGACAATCAGCTACTTGGTTATTGCTATTCGCAAGCTCCTGCTTGTTTTTATCAGCATAAACTCTGGACTGCAACCTAGGGACGGAATCCTGGTTCCTTGACAATTTGGTATTGAAGAATATACGAGAAGAGTTCTCCTCAAATTCAACTCGGGTCACACTTCCATTTTGAATACCCATCAACAAGCTTGAATATGGGGCAACATTAGACCGTGATTTCCTCAACTTACTGAGCAAACAGCACATTCCCAAGGATAAAGAAATGGAAGAAGAAACAACATTCTTACTCAAGAAAGTTGTGAGGTCTTTTACCCTCGACCTAACTGATACCTTTTCGTGCATCGATAAAAGCCAGAGCTTTGGTTGGAAGTTTTTCCACAACCTCCTTATAACCCCGCCATTATTTTCCTTTTTCTTCAAACGGGTTTCTTTCTCTCCCCTATTTTCACTCATTGTACCTGATTTCAACACAAAAACAGCTCAAAGTCAAATCCTGAAGCAAAAAAGCTCAAACCATAAGAGCCCTTTCCATGATCAATAAAGTAGTCATGGACAACTACAAGCACAATGGTAAGACTTCGCCAAACAAATAAATGGCCTCTAGTGGTAGAAGGGTGGAGTTCAAAAAGATAATTTAATGAAAAACCTGTTTTACACTAAGAGGTGTGTAAAACCTGATTTACATTAAGATATTATGTTTTACAATAAGAGATGAAAACAGGTTTTACTGTAAAACAAGTTTTTCTCGAGATTTTCACAATAAGATAATTACTCCCTCCGTCCCGAAATGATCTTCTCTTTTTCCATTTTTCATTGTCCCAAAAAGTTCTTTCAATTTTTACAATTTAGGCTTAAATGTTTATAAACACAACAAACATGAATAGAATTGTTTTGCACAGTTTTCGAAAGAAAAGAATTTTCGCTTTTTCAAGGATTCCTCTTTGGATAATAGGTACTGTAATGGCTAGTGAAGCAAGTGTTCATATCCTTTAAAAAACTTGAATAGTCAAATGAGAAGATCATTTGGGACGGAGGGAGTATATCTTAATGAATAATTTAACAGTTTCAATTATAATGGATTTGGACTTC
This sequence comes from Campanula takesimana, assembly GCA_026119855.1. Lineage (NCBI taxonomy): Eukaryota > Viridiplantae > Streptophyta > Magnoliopsida > Asterales > Campanulaceae > Campanula > Campanula takesimana. The sequence goes on from JAOWBW010001518.1 coordinate 28,520, forward strand.
TATGCAAGCCCCAAATCCGAACTGACCCATAGTTAGGTTAAAAGGATGCAAAACCGAGCTTGATTATTTTTGTATACTCCAATAAATGAATAAATGGCTAAAAAAATATGACTAATTCATATTGAACCGAAAAAAATAGGAAGATGAATTATTAATACAGAAAAGAATTACTCAAACCTGGTATTCTTCTTTCTTTGTCAAACCAACTGCTCTTCTTCTAATGAAGACTCACCTCTTCCGGCTTTTTTAAAACCCTACTTAGTATTCTTTCCATTTTCAATTAGGGTTATTTTATTTTAATTAGGGCAATAAATATACGATTTTTCTAAGTATACCCATAGAGAAGATGATAATACTTAAATATGGTCGTGAATCTATTATGTAGTTATAGCAATTTTACTTAGTAAATCTCAACATATTCTCTAAAGTTACTATAATTACATAGATTCACTACCATTTTTAAATTTAGGGTACATGTTAGAAAAAACAATAAATATACTTTACTTATTAAGTTATGACAAAAAATTATGTGAAACGGATCTCGTTGAGAGAGTATATGGTTTGTTCCCTATTTATGGGGTGGGCAAACTCATTTCCTCTTTCGTCGAAATCCGTCTCATGTGTGAGACCGTCTCACACAAGACTTCCTCTTTAATTATTAGCAGTCTCAAAATGAAATGACTTTTTTTTTTCTCCAAACGAATTGCTCTCTCCCATCTTTCCTTTTTAGTATGTCCTAGAGTATATGTCCATTTCCTAAATGGAAAAGAATCTTTACTATTCCTCTCACTCATTTTCTCTCCTACTTTACTTTTATACTCACAACATCGATCAACTTACTATTCTCTCCCACTATATCTCCTACTTTAATTTTATACTAACAACACTTCCATCATTTCTTAATCTCCGTGCAGGATGGACATATACTCTGGGACGAGACGGAGGGAATACATTTTTATTCTAAATATGTGCTTTTAGATGATTTTTTATCATATTTTTTTTAAACCATTTTTGGGACGGATGGAGTACATTTTCATTCTAAATATATGCTTTTAAATGATTTTAATTATATTTTTTAAACCACTTCATTTTATACTTGCAAAACTAACATTTAATTAAAAGATTTCTTTTACTATTAAAGTCATCTTTTCAGTGTCCTCTAAATCAGCAAAAGTCAATCCTTCTAAGACATATGAGTATATCTAATTAAGGGTAATTTAGTTAAAAGAGTGAATTTTATTAATGGTGTAATGCGACTCTTAGCCGTTTGGATCTTGTGGTATTCATATTTTCAATTTGGTACCAACATTTTTAAGAAATATGAATCAATGTTTATGCAAGACATGTCACAAAAGTAGAAAATTTATCTTTTCTTTTAGCCAAAAACTGTAATTTCTATCCTAAAAGTAGAAAATTTCCCAACACAAATAGAATGACCTTTCCTACACAAGTTTTCATCAACAACAGGAGCAAAAGGAATTCTCAAAGTGGTCAATTATAACTACTCATCTTCAGCCTAGAGTCCCAAATCCTACAGCACCCCCATCCGCTTCCCTATAATTTTGTGTCGTTGATCCAAATGGAAACGGTTTTGCCTCGTCTGCACTGCTATATATCTTCGCCTTCGCTCTTTCCGTAGCCTTAAGAATATCTTCCCTCGACACAAAATCCCCACCTGTCAAGTCAATCACAATAATGTTACTCTCTAGTCTCTACTACCAGAAAATATTTCAAGAATCTATGGCTTAATATATACTCCCTCCGTCCTATTTAAAATAAGACAAAATGAAATGGCAAGGGATTAAGAAAAAATAGAACACATTCTTTTTGGCTTGTCTAGTTTCAAATGGGACGCCCAAAATGGAAATAAATCTTATTTCAAATGGGACGGAGGGAGTTGATATTAGCATAGTATGTTCATATCTAACCTCTTCGGGCAGCAAGTAGAACAGCTTCATGAGCTATGTTCTCAAGATCAGCTCCTACCAACCCTGGAGTTAAAGTGGCAACAAGATCTGATATGAATTCTTTATCTTCCTCCATTGGAACGTTTTTCAAGTATATTCCAAATATCTTTCTCCTTCCTTCTTCATCTGGTTCCCCTACCGTTACTTTCCTGGAGAAGCGACCAGGCCTGAGTAGAGCTGAATCCAGTGTTTCAGGTCTATTAGTTGCTGCTATTACTACTACATTCTCATCTTTCTCAAATCCATCCATCTCTGTCAGCAACTGGGAAAAAAGAAGCGAGTAAGAGCCAATTCTCAACAGCGCCAACACTGTTTTAACCCTTTAAATTTAAAATTTGCATTTGACTACTTAAACACTAATAACCAATTCAAACTAACCCATTTGTCTCTAACGTGCTCAGTGCAGGGTGACTTAATAGATTTTCCTAATGAACTCCATCAGAAGGCCCCAAACTAGGCCCCAAAATGACAACTTTTGGCCACCATCAGGCCCTAAATGAATGAAATTGAAATATCGGGTCTATATTGGGAAAACCATGCCAATATTGGACCGTATTTTGCAATTTACCCTTCAAACTATTCTAATAAGTACAATAGAGCTCATAAACATCTAAATATCAACATGTGACAAGTGGGTTGTTTACCCTTCAGTGACTGTAAAGAGTAAAGACAAGCAGATCAGAAAAACCAACAAAGCTTCAGTTGAATATTTACCTGGTTTAGTGTTTGGTCACGTTCACAATTTAATGTTCTGCCACGATGGCCTCCAACAGCATCAATCTCATCAATGAAAATAATGGAGGGCGAATGCTTTCTCGCCTCCTTGAAAAGATCTCTAACACGAGCTGCTCCTCTTCCAACATAAACCTCCACCAATTCACTGGCAGATATGGAGAAAAAGGCAACTCCAGCCTCTCCAGCAACAGCACGAGCCAGTAACGTTTTCCCTGTTCCTGGAGGACCTGCAAGTAGCACGCCTCGAGGTAGCTTTGCTCCTAGCTTCTTATACTTACTATCTCCTTCCATGCATGAAACTATCTGCAAAAATGAATAACAACGAAAAATAAATAGGGAGCAAAGTAGTTAACTCGGACAATGAACCAAATGATCTAGCCTATGGTGGGTCATAGATAAAAGGATAGTACCAAAGATGAAGTAATTAGACAGAGGAGTATCTTACCTCCAAAAGTTCTATCTTTGCAGCATCAACACCCTCCACGTCATCAAATGTAACAGACTGTTTTTTACTTGGTTTTTTTGATGTGTTTCTACCGATAGATAGTTGATGAGAAAGTTGATAACAAGTGAGTAACACCATAACCCAATAAGGCATCTGTTGCAACATTACAAACATAATATTTTTTACCGACATAGAGAAGTGCTCAGGATCTGAACCATATGTAATCCCCAGGTCCTTCATCAAGACGAGGAGCTCATATTTGTCATCATCAACATTTCTTGTAGTATACTGCCACGCGGGCTTAGAGTCCTTGTTCTTTCCCAATACGTTTCCTAGGATCGATAAATGATTGAACATCCCATTATCGCTAGTTTCTTCGGTGGCCTCCATAGATCCTGCTTGTGACTGTCCTTGTGACAGATCAATATTTCCATCACTTGAAGGTATGGTGTTGAAGAATATGGCCCGCGAGTTCTCCACAAATTGAACCCTATCCACACTCCCTTCTAGAATACCACCAACTAATCTAGAGTACGGAACCACAACAGGGCGTGATGCAGTTAATTTTGGAAGCATGGTGACTGTGCAAAGCCCCAAAACCACGCAAAAGGAAGCACCGACAACTGTCTTATAGAGCTTTGGCTGGAGTTTTCTCCACGAAATGCTATCAGCACGAGATTCTCTTTTCTTCTCCCGGGTATCTCTATCATCGCTGATTCTGGCTGCTGAACCTAAATTAGAAGAAGAGAGCCAGTTAGATTTAGAGCAAGGCTAAAAGCCTAAAACCATAAGGAACAACACAGAGATGCACCCTAGCCGTTCTTTAACACAGAAAGATTATCGAGGTAGTGAAGTAGATTCTTACGGAAAGAAGAAGCAAAAATAGTATTTATCACATTGGTCTTTATATATTACGGAGTATAACAAACAGCTTAACAGCCATTAAACCTTAAGAAATAAGTTTGGCTTCATTATATGTCTCTGATTGAATTTCAAGCACTTACTTCTCACTGCTAAGTGAAAGGAGTTGAAGGGAAATAACTCAGTTTGAAACGATCCAGTATCGTAATAGCCCTTATCAAGGTCAAGCTACACGAACAAAAACCTACGATATAGACTGAAGTCTGGAAATTTCTCCATCAAATCAACCTTTGCATGCTCAAAAATCAAGTTTGCACAAAGACTAGTCAATATGTGCATATTTCATACATATACAAACGCATATGCATCAGATTCCATATGTGCATATACCAATTATGATTCAAATTGACAAGTCAAGCATTTCGTATAAAAGAAATCAAACTTCCATGCTACAAGCATGAGAAGCTAGTTGGCGTACCATCTTCAGTATCTTTGACAGTTTCAGTATCATCTTTTGCCCACTGACATCGAAGCTGCACAGATTATTGTAGTCAGGTCAATTACCACTATAATCAAAATAAACATTAAAGTTGTACAAATTCAAACCAAATTAAACAAATAAAAATCAAAGATGGAATAACTTATTGGAGTTAATCCACAAACAAACCTTATCGTCAGTTAGTGCAGGGAAATTGTTAAATCCGCCCAGACTATTTCGCTCCGCAAAAGCTAATGAATCGAAAGCTCTCAGATTTTTGAAATCCTTGTTATTAACGAAACCCACATTTCCCTGAAACACGGTTTCATACAGAAGATGAATTAGAAATTGGTCTAAGATGAGGGTTTGAAAATTAAAATAATTCGAAAATTGGCGAATTACCTTGATGGGTTGTAAGGCATGAGATTGGCCACCAAGTTGGACCCGGCGCAACGGAAGAAGACGGTACGAAAGAGGAGAGGAGGAGGAGGGTAGGTTGAAGGATGACCTTGAGAAACGTGAAGATCGTCCCGGCGCGGTGGCGGTGGTTGACGAAGGTCGTTGGGAAACAGGGGAAGACACCGCCATGGTTCACGTCGTTTGGTGGGGTGGAGGGGTTTTTGACGTTTGGAATTGGAAATTGATGAGTTTAACCCGGTTACTCCGGTTTAAATAGGTCTACCTTGCCGCTACACTACACGAGTATTTGTTTTTATTATTTTTTTTTTGGTTAATGACAATTTAGACCATAAAATGATATACCACCCATTCAAATGAACCTTGATTTTTTTTCGCCAGATCAGACTTTGATGTGAAAAATACTCTCCAAATAAGACATTTTTGACGGAATTCGTTAAATACTCAGTTAAAAAGCACGTGTCATGCACATGACTAACAGAATTGGTTAGTTTGAAGTTGAAATTTCTTTCAAGTGGCTTAATAAAAATTCCAAACTTAATAAGGTTGAGAATTAAAATATTAAACAAAAAGGTTTTTAAAGTTATTTTCAAAATATAAAATGAAAATTCCAAATTTATAATGGTTAAAAAAATAAAAATAAATACAAAATAAATAATTATCATCTATTTTCTTCTATATTTAAAAAAAGGAAAATATTTTTATTCTTTTTTAATTCACCAATTTTTGTGCACCTATTAAAAAACTTAGAAAAAAAAGTAATGTATGTAATTTTTATTTCCATTTTTTATCAATATTTATATTAAATTTTGAGATAGAGTAACGTATAAATACAAAGTGCCTTAACCAAAAAAAAAAAATAGAATGAAATAAAAGTGTGTTTTTTTTTAAAAAAAAAGGAAGAAAAAGGTGGGATATATAAATTTTTTTTTTGTTCCATCCCTTTATTTTTAGAATATGTCATTTACAACCCCTTCAAACTTAATAGCAATTCAAACCGCTCAATTCTGTTAGTCACGTGCATGGCACATGCTTTTTAACTGAGTTTTTAACGAATTCCGTCAAAAAGGCCCTATTTGGCGAGTATTTTTCACATCAAGGTCTGATATGGCGGAAAAAAACATCAGAGTTTGTTTGAAATGGTGGTATATCAATTTAGGGTATAAATTGTCATTAACCCTTTTTTTTTTTTCTCAATGTGTATATATATATATATATATATATATATATATATACTCATAAGTAAACACAACCACTAGGTGGGAATTTAAGATCTTTCTGATGTGCTTCCGAGTTAGGAAATAAATGTAGAGAAACAGTTAGTTTCGCTCCTCATGCTCTCGAGTTTGGAATGAAATGCGAGGAAATAAAAAAAAAATACATTGATTTTACATTTTTTTTTTCATTTTTTTCCTTCCATTTTCTTTTTGGTTTTGGGAGGATTGTGTAGTATGGAAAATCTAAAAAAAAAAAAAAAAAAAAAAAAATCTTTTTCCATCCACTTATCTCTTAAAAAAGTCTGAAGCAACCTCGAAGAAGAAAATATATTTAATTTCTTCTTTTTTTTCCTTTCCTTTCTCTCATTTTTAAAACTCGAGATCAAATATCTCATCTATTGCAATTTGGAATAATCTAACATCTTTATGCTTTGATTACTTATTTTGGTTAACAAAATTGAACAAAATGTAGTAAAGTTAAGGTTTTTAATAAATAAATAAAAAATTACAGAGTTTGAGAAAAAGGGGGTGATTTTTCATAATCACTATTCACTAGTACATCTCAAAATATTAGTTTCATTTGAATATTAAACATTATATTATAATAGCCCTAGTTTTGTAAGTTGAACTAACTTTTTGAGAAAAATAAAACTATCATTTCACACTTGGCAAAGAGGTAGTAGTATTCAGGTATCTTTTTTTCTTAAGCTGCTGTGTCAAATACAAACCTGGGGAATTTCACACAGTTCCACAAATATCAATTGTAATTCAGAAAGACCAAAATTTGACAATAATTATTCCTAAAACAATTTTTCATCAACAAACAGATAAAAATGTCTTCAAGCAACTACATCACACTCGGCTCAAAACTATATAGAACCACAACTGAACCCCTATCACCAATATCCGCTCCAGATGCCATACAAACCCTACCGGGGTTACCAGGCAGATTTGAAAATTTCGATCTTTAGAAAAGAATGAGCATCTAAATGCAACAACATTTCTATCAGACCAGACCCCTCTTTTTAACGACAATCTGAAACAACTATCTAAATTCTGTCCCTTAATTGCCTGCAGTTCCAAAGCCTACAGCAGTGCCATCGGCTTCTCTATAATCTTGTGTCCTCGATCCAAACGGACCAAACGGAAATGGTTTTGCCTCGTCTGCACTACTATAAACCTTGGCCTTTGCTCTTTCCGTAGCTTGTACAATATCTTCCCTCGACACAGAATCACCACCTGCCAAATCATTCACCAGAATCATACTGATATTACTTTCTGCCATCAACAGATATTACGGGAATCTGAAATTCAAAATAAACTCCCTTCGTCCCAAAATAAATGTCACATTTGTCTTGTCAGCATTTTTTAGAGAGGTGCTTCACTAGTTTTTACATTGCTTGCAAATGATAAAATTGCACTCAAGTCTCTTTCCTTATTTGGAAACGCAGAATTTATTTGGGATGGAAAGAGCGACAATTATTAGGGGACGGAGGGAGTAGTTTTTAATAAAACAAGGTATTTTCTGAATCTGACCTCTGCGAGCAGCAAGTAGAACAGCTTCATGGACAATGTTCTCAAGATCAGCTCCAACCAAACCCGGGGTTAGAGTTGCAACAAGATCAGATATGAATTCCTTATCTTCCTCCATTGGGACATTTTTTAAGTATATTTCCAAAATCTTTCTCCGTCCTTCTTCATCTGGTTCGCCCACTGTTACTTTCCTGGAGAAGCGGCCAGGTCTGAGGAGAGCTGAATCCAGCGTCTCGGGTCTATTAGTTGCTGCTATAACAACTACATTCTCATCTTTCTCAAATCCATCCATTTCAGTCAGCAACTGATTCATTGGGAAGAAAAAGAAAAATTAACCATTTCTCAACAAATACACAATACTAATATAGTGAACAAACGTGAAATCTATGGTGTCCATGAGTATTAAGGGACTATATGGCAATGAAAGCTTCGATAAGAGAATTTGATGGTTATATTTACCTGGTTTAATGTTTGGTCACGTTCACAATTTAATGTTCTGCCACGGTGGCCCCCAACAGCATCAATCTCATCAATGAAAATGATGGAGGGTGAGTGTTTTCTTGCCTCCTTGAAAAGGTCTCTAACACGAGCTGCACCTCTTCCAACATAAACCTCCACCAACTCACTTGCAGAAATGGAAAAAAAAGAAACTCCTGCCTCTCCAGCCACAGCACGGGCTAGCAACGTTTTCCCTGTTCCTGGAGGACCAGCAAGTAGGACTCCACGAGGTAGTTTTGCTCCTAGTTTCTTATACTTACTATCTCCTTCCATACATGAAACTATCTGAAAAAACGGATAGCAAAAAAATCCATTCAAATGACAGAAATCAAGTTAAGGATAATGAGCTAAGTAGTCAATTCTTACACAAGACATCTAATGATCTAAGCAAAACCGAGGTACCAAAGATGGGGCCATTATTCAAGAAAAAAGATAGCTAACCTCCAAAAGCTCAGTCTTGGCAGCATCGACACCCTCCACATCAGCAAATGTAACTGACTGCTTCTTACTTGGTTTTCTTGCTGTGTTTCGACCAATAGAAAGCTGATGAGAGAGCTGATAGACAGTGAGCAACACCAAAACCCAATAAGGCAGCTGCTGCAGTATTAACATCATCATATTTCTCGCTGATGTAGACAAAAGTTCAGAATATGAACCATAGGTGATCCCCTGTTCTTTCAACGACGTAACAAGCTCGTATTTGTCATCATCAACATTTACTGTAGTATACTGCCACGCACTCTTGGGATCTCTGAGCTTTCCCAGTACATTTGATATGACCTTTTGATGGTTGAATATGCGATTGTCGACGACGCCATTATTACTCGTCTCTTCGGACGATTCCACTGTTCCTGCTAATGATTGTGCTTGGGACACTGCATCAGTTTTATCACTCGAAGGTTTTGTGTTGAAGAATATACGACGAGAGTTCTCCACAAACTGAACCCGATCCACGCTTCCATCACGAATGCCACCTATCAAGCCCGAGTATGGAATGGTGATAGGGCGTGGCGCAGTAACTCTTGCGAGTAAGGTGGCTGAGCAAAGCCCCAAAACCAAGCAAAAAGAAGTGCCAAGAACAATCTTATACGTCTTGACGCCAAATTTTCTCCACGAAAAGCTTCTATCACGAGATTCACTTTTCTTCGACTGTATCTTTGAATCTTCACTGCTTTTGGTCTTCGGATCTATATGTAGTACATGAATGCAATCAGACTTTAGATCTAGAAATACCTCAATTGAATAAAAAGATAAAAGTTACCTCCAACCTTGCAAATCCTTACAAATATTTACTACATTGTTTGATCACCTATCTTTTTATTTTATTGGTTTTTAAAATAATTGAATAACTTAGAATTAATCCAAGTCTTCGTGGATCGATCCTGGACTTACCATAGCTACATATTTTTAGAACCTAGTCCAGGTTTAATTTGTTAGGTGCGCGATTTAGCCTATCAAATTTTGGGGAACAAGGTCAAGATGCATGTTTCACCAAGAAACATTGACACCTAAATCTCTTTTCTGCTTGAAAGAACACTAAACCATCTCCCCCAATAGAAATGGAGCAGCCCAAGCTATTACGATTAATTTAGAAATATAAGTTACCAAAAGCACGCACTAATTTGCTCTTTGAAAGAATAAGGGCGGCAATTTTTGCCATAATACTGTTCGAAATGTGTACTCGATGGGATATTTACACTGACACTTGAGAAGATACAGAAAGAAGTTTGAAAACATTACAAAAATAAATAAATAAATTATGATTGCATTTCAAGCAATATATTTATCAGTGCTAGAACCAACCAAAAGAAGTAAGTAGTATTTAAAAATGTCCAGGTAAATCCCAAATTGGGAAGGTTAAAAACATAAGAGGCCTCTTTATCATTCTCAACTTTCATGAACAAAAACCTCTAATACAGACTGAAAGTTTATGAACATCAACCTGCAAACAGAAAATCATTCTTTATTGGTAATTATTTGGTTTTTCTTGATATGGTAACGACGTAAGCGCAGTTAGAGAACCGCACTAAAACACCCACTTAAGTGTCCATTTCCAGCATTGCTGCTTGATTTTGGAACGAAAACAAGTTACATATATATGCATCCCAATCATGGCACCCAATTTAGCAAGAGCTGTAAAGACCAACTAAAATCTACTAAAATCTAAATCACAGAACAAGTATTTGTTGCAAAGAAACAAGAACAATGTTTTTACACACCTTCTTCAGTATCCACAACTGTTGTTTTGTCTTCTTTAGCCCACTGGCATGCAAACTACACATATCAAAGCAGTCAGAAAACATAAACCACTAAAACGTGAAAAATCGAACACCATAAAAGCTACTCCCTCGGTCCCTAAATGAATGTCAATTTTCAAGAATTTTTCGTCCCAAAATGAATGTCTTTTTTTAGAGTAAGTTTCTTCCTAAATGTTTGTTTGTTTGTTTTTTTTGTTCGGAAAAAAAAATCACTAGTCTTTTTATAATTGCAAAACTAAATGTTTCGAAAGAAGATTGCATGAATATAAATAGATTTACCACTAAACTGTACAAGAAGTCGAGATTTTTAGATGTGCCCTGATTTGAAATTTGAACATTCATTTAGGGACAGGGAGGGGTAGTACAAAATAAAATCAAATAAGCAACAGAAAATCAAAAGATTGAATCTTTAAACAAACATAAGATGTAGCGGAGACCACGAACCATTCCATCAGTAATTCGAAGGGTGCTGTTGAAATTCTCGAGGTTAAATTGCTGCCTTAAAGCCAATGGATCGAAGGCTCTCAAATCCTTGGTAAAATTAATAAACCCCAAATTTTCCTGAAAAATGAATTACGGTAAGAAAGCAGTAGTACAAATTTACAAACAGATGGGTAGATGAAATAGATGATTGGAACTTTGATGAGGAGGGTAAACCTTGATCGGTAATAAGGCGTGAGAACGGCGACTGAGTTGTAGACGTTGCCGCCGCGATGAACGAAGACGATAAGATAGAGGTAGGGTTGATGGCCTCGAGAATTGCGAAAGGTGTTGGGTGGTGGTGGTGGTGGTGGTGGTGGTGGTGGACAAGGGTTGCCAAACAGGGGAGAGTACGGCTGCCATGGATCGCTACGGTTGGTGGTGGTTAGGCGGAAGGGCGGTGGTTACGGAGTTAACCCTTTTTGTTGTGGAAGAGCTGAGACTGAGATATAACGTTGACGGCGGCGGTCCTAAAGAAGGGATCTGTGGCATGAACTTGAAGCACGTAGAAACCTCCGCCGACTCGAAAGGAAGAGACCAAGGGGTTTAGTTGTACTTTTAAACGGCCTTTTTCATTTACTCCATCCCTTACATGCTTATTGCTACCCAACGAGAGTATTCGGAAATTAAAAAAAGGAAAATTTTGAGGAAGACTAGTTTTTTTATAAGTTATAAAAAGACATGTTTTTACAGGGTTTAATATTTAGGGTTTAGGGTTTTAGGTTTGGGGTTTAAGGGTTAAAAACAAGATTTTTTATAACTTATGAGGAACTAGTTTCCTCCAAAACACACTCATTAAAAAAAATACTTCTTTCGTCTCATTTTAACTTCAAAAAATTTCATTTTTGGTGTTCCATTTTAAGCTTTAAAGCCTAAAAAAGAAAGTTTTTTATTCTTCTTTATTCGGTGCCCCACATGTCATACTCACAACAATTACCTCTGTATTCTCTACCCCGATTTCTCTCTCCTACCAAACCATCTACACTCACAACACATCACATTTTCTTAATTCTTGAACCCAACAAATTTTTGAAGTTTAAATTGGGATGGAGAGAGTATGTTAGAAAAGTAGTATTGTGAATGGGTATGAGAGAGAAAATAATGTAGTGAATAGTTGTTGTGATTGGATATGAGAGAAAATAAAGTAGCAATAAATATAAAACACTAAAAATAGAAATAGCTAGCGATAAGTATGGGACGGAGGGTTTAATTACTTATTTATTGAGTTGGTTCAATTGAATTTCAAGTGTCAACATGTTGTATTTGGCATTTAGATAAATCTTTGTTTTCATCGCCACAAAATTTTTGCATTATGCCCTTCTCATTGAGTGCAACGTCTTAGGTTTTCTTTTTATCTATGAACGAGTATTCTCTTCTTAAATTTTTAAGTGGATTTACTAATTCGTGTATTTTTCTTTGCACGAAGTACTTTAGCTAATCGCTTTACGCAATGAAAGTGCTCGTGACGACGTCACAATTTTTAAAATAAAATCGTGTATCCAACTTTAAGCATGAAAATGGGTCAAAATCTTTGATTTCAAATCGCTACTTTTTTTTTCCTTATTTCCCTGTGCAATTTGAATTTTCGCTATCAAATAATATACTCATTTTGTTTCTTAATTTGCATTATTTTACAAAAATTTAAGGGGTTATATTAATTATGTGAGTAAGATGTGAGGTAAATAATAATAAAAAAATAATTAATGTTAAGAAATTGACTTATCAATGGCACACTCAAACTCAAAAGAAAATTGGTGTAAGATGTTATGAAACGGATGAAGTACGTTAGTTTAACTGTTTAACGGAGGTTTCTAATTAATTGTAACAGAAATACTAGTGCAAGTTTTTTTTTTTTTTAACGTAGACACACTTCGTCCCGAAAAGATAATTTCATTTAGCGTTTGATGGTAATCACAAGTGAATTTTAACCAAATATCATTATGCTGAAGCTCTAAAAATTATAATCAATTAAATATTACTACATCTGTCCCTAAATGAGTGCCCAAATTTTATTTTAAGGGACACTGAAAATCTCAACTTTATATACAATTTGCTAGCAAAGATTCATATATAATCTTGTAATCTCATTTTCAAACATTTAGTTTTGCACGTATAAAGAAACCGGTGAAGAAAATTTCGATAAAAAACATTTAGGGACAAAGTTATGTTCAACAAAGACACTCATTTTGGGACAAATATTTCTTAAAAATGGACACTCATTTAGGGACAGAGGGAGTATGTAATTTATCAATAACAATTTTTAAAATTTTAGTAGAGGCAAAGGGAGTATAATTTGCAAAGAGGCAGTTAATACCAGGCTCATGTTGCAATTATCTCAAAGAAATTGGGCCAAGTGTTGAGCAGTAAACGGCATCGTATAATAGCTGCAATTGTGTACAGCAGTACAGTACACCTCAAATCCCAGAAAAGAACGCGTCCGTTAACACTGCCACTTGCCCGCTTCCGTAATTTCCCGGCCGTCGTAGAGCAGCCGAATTATAAATTCCGTTAACCCGCATCGCCTCATTTCCATCATTTCAATTTAAGCTTTGCGGAATTGATCAAAACCCTACCCTCCCCGATTCGAAAACCTCCATCAGGTTTGGATTTTCTCTTGTTTTTATAGTATCTTCATTTTTCATACCAATTTCTTCACGATTTAACAATTTCTTCAGAATCAGAGTGCGCCGACCCTTATTATCAATCTGATTTTGCAGTTTATCGTTTTTTCAGTCTTTTTCTTTAGATTTCCAATTGGGTTTTGTTTAATTCAAATTTGTAGCTACCTAGCTACAAGTTTCCATCATTTTCCTGTAATTTTGTATTTGTGTGTGTATATGTGTGTTTCACGGCTGGAATTATACCCAGATTCTTCCTTTTTAGACAACAATTTTTCTTTTAGGTTATGTTGTAATTTCCTCCGAACAATTTTTTCAGTATATGTTGATTTGGCTGTTAATAATGTTGAACAGCTGTAGAATAGAGCTGTCGCCATTGTATTCGTCATAATTGTCTTAAAAAATGTTTATTTTGTTTCAGTACTTTACTTACTTCCTCATATCTTGTTTAACATATTGCAATGTTAACTTTTGTACAATGTGTCTTTATGTAGAGTACATTCACAATTTCACATGTGTGGAATTATGTTCACTTATATTCATTTGTTTGTTCTGGTCGATAAACTTTCTTGTATTCCTTTCATCTAGGATTTACGGGCCTATGATTTAGGCATAGGCCAACAAGCTGCCATGTTAAGTACAAGGTCACGTTTTTTTAGTTCTTGGGTGTTGGAGCTTGTATGAGGTATGGCTATGGAAAAGAAACGAGTAGAAGACAGTGAATCAGTACCTGTTCCTCCAAAAGTAGACAGATTCGGATTCGTGAAGCAAGAACTCAATTCACCCGAAGGTCTAGCCAAGGGAAGGTCGGCCTTTGAGTATGAAAGGTATATGTGTATCCATACTCAATTATATCTGATGTGTCCAGATCAATGCTTCTACATATCTGTTTTGGAAACAATGATCCATTTGTTATCATCTAGATTTAAGTGGGACTTACTTGACTAATTTAAAGAGCTCTTCTTAGTTTAAGAGATTTTATATGTTGTTCTGTCTAACTAAGTCGATGAGGTTTATCACAGGGAGGAACGAAGGATTAGAAAGTGGAGGAGAATGATTGGGGTTGGAGGGAGTGATTGGAAACATTATGTAAGAAGAAAACCTCATGTGGTTAAACGGCGTATAAGAAAAGGAATTCCTGATTGTTTGCGGGGTCTTGTCTGGCAGTTAATATCTGGAAGCCGGGACCTCTTGCTGATGAACTCTGGTGTTTATGAGGTGATCTTTAAGTCCTTACTTCGTGTTTCTTATGGACTACGGTATCTTATGATGCATGTCCCTTGGTCTTTATGGCTCCTATATAATCATGCCTATTGCGGAAAAACGTACATGTAGATTTTCTTTGGATATTCGATGTATTGTACTGTAGAAGCATTGATCTTGATACATCAGACAAAAGTGATCTTTGAGTTTAGTTGTTAATCAGTTTGACATATTCTGTCAGGCAAGAAGCACCTAAACTATGCCACGTATATTTAGCTCTTCTAACATGACATTGATTTGATTAACAATTTGATGACGTATCCTTTGAAAGCTGCTGCGTCCGAACCACTCTTTCTAACTCATTTTTAGCATTGATTATATTACGCGTTGATTATATTTGGAAAATGTGCCTCTTTTTGGGAGTGTGCTTTTAATGGTTGGAGTCGGCTTCATTTAATCTCATTTTACCATCTTATGAATGCAACACCCATTGTTGCACTAACACAGCTGTTTTTGCTGCAGCAACTAGTTATATATGAGACTTCAGCTTCGGAGCTGGATATTATTCGGGATATATCTCGCACTTTTCCTTCCCATGTTTTTTTCCAGCAGAGGCATGGACCTGGCCAAAGGTCCTTATACAATGTTTTGAAGGCATACTCTGTATATGATAGAGATGTTGGATATGTACAGGTTTGTATCTCATGCAGCCCTCAATATCTCTAGTTGCTACTAACGAATCCAGTTTTCATCTAGATGGTTTTAACTACAGGGAATGGGGTTTCTTGCCGGCCTTCTACTGCTTTACATGAGTGAAGAAGATGCATTTTGGTTATTGGTGGCATTACTAAAGGGTGCTGTTCATGCTCCAATGGAAGGATTATATTTGGTAAGGTTGTTGGGGCAAAACCCAACATGTGCTATTCACACAGTTAGACGACATATCAGATTTTTTTTGCATGGAGAATGAACTCTTGTAATTTTATGAGTTTTCAAAGTTATTATTATCTTTAACCTAAAAGTATCACGACTATTTGAATCCTTAAAAAGTGAGGGTAATTTAGGGAGTTATCAGACTCCTTATAGTGGTTGATGTTCAGACTTGGACTCTTTTGAGCGGAACAGATTAAGAGTTTATAAGTATATTCAACGCCCTGATAAATATTCCCATGTTCTTGTTTACAGGCGGGACTGCCTCTTGTACAGCAATACCTATTTCAGTTCGACAGTCTGGTGCGGGAGCACTTGCCAAAGTTGGGAGACCATTTCACAGAAGAAATGATAAATCCGAGCATGTATGCAAGCCAATGGTTTATTACCGTCTTCTCATACTCTTTCCCGTTTCATTTAGCTCTTCGAATTTGGGATGTCTTTCTCTCTGAGGTTTGTAATCATTTATCAAGCACCTTGCTGCCATAAGAAAGAGAACATTTATTGGGTTAAGTACTGAACCATTATTTTTATTGTTCAGGGCGTTAAAATTGTTTTCAAAGTTGGTTTGGCTCTGTTGAAATATTGCCATGATGACTTGGTGAGTCAACGAGCTTATTTGCTATTGGACCTTGTTCATATGATGCTTCCTTCTTTTTTGCTGATTGGGCTCTACTTTCACAGGTAAAGTTACCCTTTGAAAAACTTATACATGCTCTGAAGAACTTCCCTGACAGTGCCATGAACCCTGATACGCTTTTACCAATGGCGTACTCAATTAAGGTACCCTCTCTCTTCGTCACCAAGCCTTTTTTCATGTGTCCCCATGCATGTAATATTGCAGTCATGAATGTCTAACTTGAATATCTATCTATGTCACACAGTATCATTTTGTTTTTTCCATAAATGTGATGCTATTAGATGAAAAACGTCATGCTAATCCTGCCACTATTATCTGGAAGGGAGAGGTCGTAGTAGGTTTGCACTTGGTAGGTAGTATTCCCATTACTCATTCGTCCCAATAAATGAGTTAAACTTTTCATGTCGAACACTTGATAGTTTTTTTTTCACATTCTTTTATTTCCTTCAAATTGCACTGTAATTACGCAATTTATTATGGTCTGTTACGTGGGAGCAATACAATACTTTTGGAAAGTAAGAATAATTAGGTAGGATTAGTGCACGTTGTTGCTTAAGTTTATAAATGTAAATCTTTTTTGGGGTAAACTAAAATAATAAGTAGGACCTTAACGAGGTGAAGTAAATAAATTCATGAAGGGTATTAGTGTTGCCCACGGGACGGGATTTGCCTTAACCATTCCATCCAAATTTGATTTTTTTTCATTCACATCCCCTCTCCAAGTGGCCGTATGACTAGTTACTTTAAGTAGTTAAAACAAGTGTCATTAGGGAAGTGCAGAAGATAGTAAAAGCGAGCAATAAAGGAAAAATAATGTTCGCACATTCACCTGAAGAGATTCTGCCTGGATTATCAACTCCCCAAAACACCCATATAACATTGTGGCCAAAGTTTCAACTTGTTTTACCACCTGTGTCCCTAAATGAATGTCCGAACGTCATTTTTTATCATAACTTTCTCTCTAAATATTTTTTACCAATTTTTTTAACTAGTCTCTTTATACTTGCAAAACTAAATGTTTGGAAATATGATTACAAGAATATATATGAATCTTTGCCACTAAATTGTATAAAAAGTAGAGATTATATCAGAATGTCTCTTGAAATGAATTTCGGACATTCATTTAGGGACGGAGGGAGTTATTGATTTGACTTTGTTATTCTTATCCAAAAACTTATACTACTAGCATATAAAAGGTTTCAAGTATCAGCTCACAACAGCCATTTTCAATTGAGATGGGGTATAAATGGGTGAATGTGGCCTTCGGATTTCCTCCACTTCCTCGTTGAGTACAGTGACCTCCGTTCTCCCATTTTTTGCCACATCCCATTTTATCCATTTCCATTCAAGCTCTAATTAGGGGTAGGGTGGGGCAGGTTCCACTTTCATATAACCCCGGCTTGTTGTGATACTTCAATGCTATGCGGTGGGGAGAGAAATAAAGATGAGTGGTAATGAGAATGTTGGGTTTAGGACGAGCCATAACACTACAGAAATGAGAAATGCTTTGCCTTAACTGCCTTTTTGAACTTCTTTAGTATGGGTCTTCATAATGCCCTCAAGTCACTTAGGTCCTCATCTACCCAGTTTTTTAGTATGGCATAGCTCGATCAAATAGCTTAGCATGGTAGCATATATTTTTTTCCATGCTATAATTAGTGATTGGCCTATTCTTGATCAAAGTCTGGGTTGGTGGTTCCTAGTTAGGATAGAATTTCACCTTCCTTATTCTGTCACAAGAACAAGGTTCTACTGTGAGATTGAGAATTTCAATTTGTATGTATAGAGTTTCACTTTTATGTCTTTGACGAGCAAGCTTCACTGCTGACATAGAGTGCGGTTTCAAGTTTCAACAGGGCAAACAGAGGTTATCAAATATGTGGTCAGTTATGATATAATCAACTATTCCCTTCGTTCGTCCAGAAAGTTAGTCTCGTTTCCAAAATAAAGCCTTCAAAATCACTGAATTTCCTAAGCTTATAATGTAACCTTAAAATGTCTTGTCCAGATATTTTTAGCATGAAGCTTAAAAGTAGATTGTTTGTGTTGCATGCTAGGTATTAAGACCTGATTCCTGCAGGAGTGTCATTATAAAGCTTGGTCCAATGGTCCTGCCCCAAAATTGTAAGATGACATATAGGCGACATTGATTATTCTAAGGTGGAGGAATGGTTTCTTTATTTTCTGTACAAAGCGAAGAAATGGCATTTAATCTCTTCTTATGAAGGATTTCTAGAGAAACATGAAGTCAGAAAGCAATGAGAATAGTTCTAGACATGCTGAAAATGGCATAATGTAACCAGATATGTACATTTAGCCGAGCTAAGGGACGGGCGGGTGCTCATCCCTGAAGTATTTTTGGGCTTAACAATTATCTCTGTGTTTTGATTACCATCTCTGTGTGTGCTATTTTTGGACTTATACAGGTATCGAAGAGCTTGGAGGAACTGAAACTGGATTACGACAAGAAAAATGGGAAACTAGCCGAATCTAAACTGAAACTGAAACAGAAACACCAACCTCCATGATACAGGAGCTCAAGTGTGAATATATAGTTCCCGATTCTTTAAATCGTACGTAAAACATTTTTCCGGTTTATGGATGTACAGATGCTCTCTGTTGACACATTGTTAATATCACAAATTTATTATTCATTAGATTCTCCAATGTCATAATTTAAAATGTTCTCTCTCTCTTTTTTTTTGTTTTTGGAGAGTCAGTTGTACATGTTTTTATTTGTTGGGGCAAGGTTGTATTTTTACGTATTAACATGTATGAGGGTTGCAGCCTGGTGTACAAAAGCAAAGCAGCAAGTACATGGAAACTGTTTGTTTGGATGAAAACATTTTCCGGTGTTTGTTAAGCACCGGAAAATGGGGAAAATGTTTTTCGAAAAATGGTTTTCCCCCTTTTCTAAAGAAAACGATTTCCTTACCTCCACCTAAGGAAAACATTTTCCGGAAAAAGTTAATGATACAAAATTATATTTGAACACTCTTCCACCTCTGCCTCGCCCCTTTGATTTACCAAACAACCAAAAATATGCTTATGTCATTTTCCGGAAAACATTTTCATTTTCTGGAAAATATTTTTCGAGAAATCATTTTTCAAAAAATGTTTTCCCCCAAACAAACGGAGCATTATCGTGTACTTTGGAAAGGGATTCTATTTGTATCTTTTGGTATATTATACTTTGTGATGTTAGAAATACAACATTTCACATTCATTTAAATTGATACTCTCACTATCCGAAAAATATTTTCATTTTCTTGTGCTCCTTCCGTTCCATAATAACTTCATACTTTTTTCACCTTTACTAATAAGGATTTTTTTAGTAATAATTTTAGGTTGATTCAATTTTACTAATGAAAATATAAATTTTTTTATTGACATACCATCAACACTACTACCGATTACAAGTTTTAGATATTTGTTAGGATAATTAAATCAACCTAAATTCATTGGTCATAGTAGTAACGTCGAAAAAGTGTGAAGATCATTTTGGGCCGAAAGGAGAATTTGTTTGTCCAACAAAGTAGAGTAGTCTCATATTTAAAATTGAATGTTAAAACTACCTATAACAAATGTTCCCTTTGTTTCCAAATATATGCCGTTTTAGATTTCTTCACACATATTAAAAAATGCAACTAATACATATAAAAAAAAAACTTATGCACCCTTAAAAGAATACAATTACTTGGATAATTAAATATTTAAACAAGAGATAGTTCGCAATTAATAAATGAAGGGTGATATAATTGGAAAACAAGATAAAAAATGTTTTGAAAATAGTAAAACGTCAAATATTTTAAAACAAAATTTAACTGGATATAGTTATATACAGGGAATATCATATACAGGGAACGAAAAATTCCAACGCTGCCCTTGCCCGTCTCGTGTACTTATACACGAGATGTCATCTATGATCTCGTGTAAATGTACACGTGATGACTCGTGTATGCACACGAGATATCTCGTGTACATATACACGAGATCATAGATGACATCTCGTGTATAAGTACACGAAATAGTGTCTGAAACTGCATTTTCACAACAGCAACAGCAAAAGCAACAAGAAACAGAACTAGAACTGAAATTTGATTCTTAATATGATAGCACATCTCGTGTATATACTATCGCCAAATTGTATACCAAATAAAAGTGTTAACAAGGCTTATGCATATAATTCAAACATCCAAACATTCATACAAACTTGATAATTCAAAAACCATTACACATATACTATCCCCTACGTAATCTTTCTCTTCTTGCATCGGTATCCTGATCATAGAGTTCACAGAATGCTGCTATCCTATCTCGGTATTGGTGGATCATTTGACTTGCGCTTGGATCACAGTGTCCCCTCCAAGTGTTCGGTGGTGGTGGTATTGAGTAATCATTGCCTGACATGTGCAGCTGCAAGAGTAATAACAGTTAAATACAACGAATTTAAGTAAGACAATCAAATATAACTAATATAAATGAGACAGTTAAGTATAACGAAATTAAATAATATTGTTAAATTTAACGAATTAAAGTATCATACCAATATAAAATGGTTTGTCACTTGTCCCAACACAACTTTGTTTATCGGTGATCCTACTCCTGCTGGTACAATCACTGGAAGGCATAAGTTGCCACCGCTAGCCGAGTACGAAATGAACGCCACATTATACCTCGTGGCAATTATGTGGCCAAGTTCAGGGAGCTCCATCCAATAACTACTGTCCGGCGTCGGCTGGACATAAATAGCAATCCTACGTAAGAGTTCCTTTACATTTATCCAAGTTAGAACGCTTTGATAAAGGTCTTGGCGAGCATGCACTTCATTGTAACATTCTGTGCGCACTCGAGCCCACATCTCCTCATCTCCGTATATCTGTGCTGCGACGGCTCTATAGCCACAATGTCCATCAGATGCCACATCTGTGATGCTTCCAATAAATGGGATAATGAAAGGCAGAAAAGACGTCATATACGGAGAGCTGTATATACTAGTGTGATTGGGCTGTCCATTTCCCTCTCCACGACCCTGACCCTGATCTCGTCCTCGACCTCGCCCTCGACCCCGTCCTCTCCCACGACCGGAAGCAGCTGGTGGTCGATGAGACGTAGGAGTACAAGGAGGGGTAGATGGTGTGGGTTCTGAAGCTGATTTCCGTTTGTGCGTGGACTCCGAACTCGCTTGGGTGGATGCAATGAATGCAGATCTAAACCTGAAATAGGGCAAAGAAAAGAGTGAGAAGCATTCATACTATCAACATGCAAATCAAATACATCAAGAACGTAAATTGTGAGCCACAAATGAATGAAGATCTATACCCTTTGCTAGTCGAGGATGGTGTAGCGGGGACTCGAAAAAATTTGTTAGTATGCTCCCAATCTGACGGTTCTCTGGAAGTTCTGGTCCGGGGTTTATTCGCCTTTGAAGTATGATCCGGCTCGTAAGCATCTATCGCATGCTGATTAAGCCCTTCTTCCATCTTTTTGAAGTATGATCCGGTTCTCTGAATGGTGGCATCGTGCAGCTGCTGGATGCCCGATGCATCAACGTGGGTCAGCCAGGCTCTATCAGTAGCCTCCAGATCATCACGCTTGAACCTGTTTATTCCAAACAAAAAATATAATCAATAACTTAAATATTTTAATAGTTTCACATTAATGGTTATCTTACTTGTGCAGATGTTGCAGTCTCGTATGGAAAGTCACCACTGACTCACTAGTGGCCTCCCTCCAAATCTCTCGGGCTCTGTGATCACCAAACCCGTATATAAGAGTAACATCCTCTGGGCCGCCACCTGGGTTACTCTGAATCTGCCATGATGGTGGCTCCTCCTCACCCGCATCCTGCCTCCTCCTCCGTCCCTGCCCTCTAGCCACATTCGCACCCTGTCTCCTCCCATGCCTCAATGGTCTAACAACCTCCTCCTCCTCCTGGTCCTCCTCCTCCTCCTCCTACTCCTCACCCTCCTCCTCATCCTCACCCTGCCCCTCCCCCTCCTGCCCCTCCTCCTCCTCAGTATCCCCCTCCTCCTCCTCCTCACTATCCCCCTCACTACCCCCCTCCTCACTATCCCCCTCACTACCCCCCTCTTCCTCCTCCTCCTGAACATCATCAGACGCTACCGCCTCCTCCTCCCTTCTCTTGGTCCGCCTTTCTTTTCTCTCCAGATGCGTTTCAGCCTTCCTCTTTCTATTGGACGCGGTCATACGTTCACGTGCCTTAAAAAAAACAAACACGAGACAATAAATTAGCTATTTAGCATATGGCATATGAACAATGTAAATTTATGTCAGGAACTATCTCGTGTGATTCCACACGAGACAAATCTCGTGTGAATTCACACGATATGCATCTCGTGTGATTCCACACGAGACACATCTCGTGTGATTTTACACGAGATGCATCATGTGTAATTTCACGCGAGATGTGTCTCGTATTAGTTCATACGAGATGTATCTCGTGCGAGTTCATACAAGATTCTTTCTGCCATTAACGCCGCTCTAAACCTAGTTCATACGAATATCAGGTAAGCAATTTCAAACAATCAAACAACAATTAGACATTGGAATTTTTTTAATGTAAATTTAGGTTAAAATTAGGTTGAAATTTACATAGTTACCTTCTTTACAGGCACGGTGCTTGAAGAAGCTCCGGCGGCGATGGCTGTGGCGGTAGAGGCGGCGGCAGCACCGGCGGTGACCTTCGGAATTCACTCTCGCCATTCTTGTCGTCGTGTGGTGGTGCGCGGCGTCGTTGTCTTTGTCGTTGTTTAGGAGAGAGACTGGAAAGAGGGAACGATTGAAATCAAAAAAAAAATACGTATATAAATGGGTATTTTGGTCATTTAGTATGTTCCCTGTATTTAGTTTCTCTGTATTTAGTATTTGCCATTTAACTCTTAAAACCTCGTGTATTTTGAAACAGATAGAGTAATACCATTGTTTTTAAAGGAACTATGATACTAACGCTATTGTTTAACATCATCGCAACAAAAACACACACCCATTCAAAACTCCATCCTCCTCCTCTCGGGTTCGTTCATCCTTACGGTTTTAGGGTTTTCACTCAATTAATCAGCTCTCTCGTCGATCTACATTCCTCCAAAATCTGCCAGAATTAGACGGAAACCAGACAAGCTCAAAATTTCCCTCCCTTTTTCCATCAAAAACAACACACATTCTTTACTTCCTTTTTCCTTCCGTCTAACCATGGTGGAAGTTGTTGAGATATATTAGACTGTTGTCCCTTACCGTAAGATGGCTTCCCCAAGTTGCTTAAGAAACGAAACCCAATCAGTCAAATCTGTATATGCAATTGTAATCAAGGGTTATTGGGATAATCTTTTGAGACCACCCATGATTGATTCCACCATTTCTTCAACAACCATCAATCAGGTGCTTGTTCACCTCAATTCATCTCTCTCTTACCCCTTCTTTAAATGGATTGAATCATTCCCTAACTATAACCACTCTTTACAATCTTCTTGGATTATGATTCATTTTCTCACCAAGAACAAACACTACAAAACTGCACACCAGCTGCTTGAGAAAATTGCGCTTAGAGATTTCTTGTCTTCACCCACTGTATTAAATGCGGTTGTGAGTACCTATGATGACCCGGGTGTGAATTCGCATGTTTTGAGCTGGTTAGTGATATTTTATGCAAAATCAAACATGAAACAGGAAGCTATTCAAGTGTTTGAGTACATGAGGGTTCGTGGGTTTATCCCTCATTTGCATGCTTGTACTGTACTCTTGAGTTCTTTGGTCAAGGAAAAGTTGACTGATAGTGTGTGGAAGTTGTATAAGAAGATGGTGAAACTTGGGGTTGTTCCAAATTTACATATATATAATGTGTTGGTTCATTCTTGTTGCAAGTCCGGGGATGTGGATAAGGCTGATGAGTTGTTGAGTGAGATGGAGCTGAAAGGTATTTTTCCGGATCTTTTTACTTATAATACGTTGATATCGTTATATTGCAAGAAGGGTATGCATTACGAAGCGTTGACTGTTCAAGATAGAATGGAGAGAGGAGGAGTACATCCTGACATTGTAACCTATAATTCCCTAATTTATGGGTACTGTAGAGAAGGTAGAATGAGAGAGGCTTTAAAGTTTTTCAAGGAAATGAAAGGGGCGACTCCCAATCATGTCACCTACACTAGTTTAATTGATGGGTTTTGTAGAGTGAACAGCCTTGAAGAAGCTATGAAATTACGTGAGGAAATGAAGGCTAAGGGACTGTATCCTGGGGTTGTTACTTATAACTCATTTCTTCGCAAGTTGTGTGAAGAAGGCAGGTTGAAGGATGCAAATAAGTTACTGAAGGAGATGAGTGAGAATAAAATAGTACCTGATAATGTCACATGCAATACGTTGATTAATGCTTATAGCAAGATTGGAGATATGGCATCTGCATTAAAAGTGAGGAATAAGATGCTGGAATCTGGATTGAAAGCTGACCCGTTTACATACAAGGCATTGATTCACGGGTTTTGCAAGGCAAAGGAGATGGAGAGTGCCAAAGAGTTTTTGTTTTTCATGCTTGATGCAGGGTTTTCTCCAAGTTATTGCACATATTCATGGATTGTCGACGGGTACTGCAACCAAAGCAATGAAGAGGCAGTCATGAAATTGCTGGACGAGCTTTTGCAGAGGGGCTTATGCATTGGTATTTCGGTGTACAGGGCACTAATACGAAGATTTTGTAAGAGAGAACAGATTGATTGTGCACAAAGAATCTACAGTCTTATGCTAGGAAAGGGAGTATCAGGAGATAGTGTTGTATATACTAGTTTAGCATTAGCTTACATGAAAGCAGGAAATCCAACAGCTGCTATAGATCTATTAGATGAGATGTACAGGAAGAGATTGATGATAACTCTCAAGATTTACCGAAGTTTTAATGCTACTTATTCTGCTGACAAAAGAATTCTAGATATTTTTTGGGGTAGCGTGGTTGAGAGAGGCCTGATTTCGAAGTTTGTGTCAAAACAAATCCATCTGGTTGGTTTGATTTAATTTGGATATGGATTTGAAGTTTTCAGAGGCTTTGTCTTAAATGATGCAAATTTTGTCCAGGTACCAAGTATCTTCATGCCAATGAGTTTTTATTTTGTTTTTACAATTGTTGGGTTTTTAATTTCTTATGAAGATATTTTGTTTTCAATGTTGTTTGGTGCTCTTACCCTTCAAGTTAGCAGTCAAATTATATTTGTGCTGAGTAAATTATCATTCCTTTATTGGAGGGGGGGGGGGGGGGTAACAAAGTCTGATGTATTTGTATTACTGATTTTTTTATTTTTTTTATTTTTTTTTCACATTTTGCCAGCTACATTTGAGCCAATTTTTCTAAGTTTTATGTTGGATATTATGTGGTTATTTCTTATTTCATGGCTGTTGTTCCTTCTCTTGTCTTGATGTTTGTGCAATGGTCTTTCTAAATTATTGCTTGTGATAGCATTTGTGAATCTCCTGGTGTTGTTTTTTGCTTGTATCGGATACTGCCTGCTCTGATTTCTGGCCTTCATTTTGTTACTTTTGAATCATATGAGCTTGGTGACTTTTGAAATTGGTTTTCATTTATGCTTCATTGACGTTTGCAGAAGGGATAGAATGTTCTAATGGTGACTAAAGGTTGAAAGAAGTCTAGTAAAGTAGTTAATCCTTATTCTACGTAGCTCCCCATGGTTACGGCATTGAAGACCTTTGACCCCACGGTGGAATCCAGAAATTCAGATCTGCTGCATCCTCCAACCGTCCAACGTGAGTTTAATCTTAATATTCTATTTCAATCAAGTTACTTGACCATGATGTTCACTTCCTCTACTCCTTGCAAGCACTTCTTACCATTTTCTTGCCTTATGTTTTTCATCTGCAGTGCACAATACTGTAAGCTCCGCAATTGGATTAAAAGGTTATGAAAAGAGGCTTGAGATATCTTTCTCTGACCCTGGCCTCTTCACAGTTCCTGGAGGCAAAGGCCTCTGTTCTTTAACAAAGGATCTATTGGATGAAATTCTGAAACCAGCCGAATGCACCATTGTATCCTCGCTTTCTAATGACCTAGTCGATTCTTACGTCCTTTCTGAATCCAGCCTTTTCGTGCCCTTATAAGATGATCATCAAAACTTGTAGCACCACTAAGCTGCTTCTCTCAATCCCGTCCATACTGAAATTAGCTGATACAAGTGAAATCTGTAAGGTATACTCGTGGGAGCTTCATATTTCCTGCAGCTCAACTGTTTCCCATCATAGTTTCTCGGAAGAGGCCTGTTCTTGATAACTAGTTTGGGAAAGCTTGGTTCAGGCAGCAAGGCATATGTCATGGGTGGTAATGACTGGTATTAGAAAAATTCTCCCTGATTCGGAGATTTATGATTTTGGCTTTGACCCATGTGGTTAGTCTATTTCTACTATTCACGTAACCCCAGAAGATGGGTTCAGTTATGCAAGATTTGAGGCAGGGGTTGCATGCTTGTGATGAGGTGAAGGAACTTGATTTGTGTTTCAGTATGGAGGTTAAGGGAGCGGTATGGGTGTGAAGAAAAGAGCTGTCAAGTGTTTGGTAATGGAGGAGGGGGGCGGGGCGGGTCAGCTCCCAGGTCAATTCTTTCGTTGGAGGAAGCAGAAGAAATGTCAAGTTTTAGTTTGTGTCACAAAGGATTAGTGGTTTGATATGAAAGTAATTATTTTGAATCCTTGCAGTCAATCATTATTCTTGTTATGGTTCTTGAGTCTTTGCTGTCAATAATTGAAGAAAATGGCCAAAAGATAAGCATGTTGAGTGCACATAAAAACCCACCCTTAATGATCTAGTGATATTAGTACAACAAGTAAGTGTGTATTAAAACTTGGTTGAAATTTGATCTAGCGAAGCACTTTCATCAAGTGATTTTTTTTTTTTCCTAAACAAAGATTTCACAGTGCTGTCGACTCTTTGGCTAAACCAAAATCCTTCTAACATCGTGCAAGGAAATTGCACCTACGCTTACAACAAATGACCAGGAGAAAGAGAGGGGGGAGGGAGTTGTAAAATTCAAAAAATGTCAAAATTGGAACATCTGAAATCTGCAGCTGATTTAAAAGGGTCTGAACTTCCTTGCAGCCCTTAATTGCTGTATCCGTTTTTTGTCCTGCTCGAATTTGCTTTGAAGCATCATAATCTCTGCAAACAGTAGAAATTGGCAGCAGCATGGATTAGGAATAATAATAGCCTTCTCCCTTTAACAGCTCTCATAAGGCCTATCTACCCATCCTACTTTGTTTAAGCTTCCATTTTAACCACTCTTGTATCTTTTTAGCAATTTCAACCATTCTACTTTAGATATGCACTCACTGACCCCAAAAAACCTAACGTAAGATGATTATAATTGCTACAAGAATGCCTTAATTGTCACTACTTTTGGGGGAAATGAGTGGGTATCCAAAGTATAATGATTAAAACCGCTTAAAAATAAATAAATTACTAGGGTGGTTAAAACCAAAGGTTAAGCAACGTCCGAGGTTGAAAATGTTGATAGGTCATCTCAGAACTATAAAATAAATTAAAAGATGTTGTGCAATGATTCCAGAAAAAGGCAAATACACTGTCAGAACATTGATCATACCGTTCCTTTGGGCCTCCCTTCTTTGAAATCGATAGAAATCTAACCCAACTTCTTTGCTTTTCTTTTTTGACATCTTGTCCATTACGGCAGCCTGCGCAACAGAACCCACAGTAATTCCAGTTCCAGCATCGGTAGTCTTCTTCCTCCCTTTGTGATGTACAACAACAGTCCAACCTCCTTCAGCAGCCTGAGCTTCTCTTTCCTTTTTAGCCTGCAGGGAATATAAATATGTGAATAAAAGAGGTAGAGCAAATTTATTTTCTACCATAGACCAATGACCTTTTAGAGAAAGAGAGGGGTTGGGGTGGAATACCTGTTCCTCTTGAGCCTCGTGAGATATGATGAATTCGTCAATCTTCTGCTGCAATATATTTGCTCCTGGTCGACTTTTATGGTATTCCATAATCCATTCTATAAGCAACATAAAAAAGTCTGATTATGCTCTCACCACAAAAAGAATAGTTTTCCAGTCAGAAGGAAATACTGTAAATATGCATCGTGAGCATAAACAGAATCTCACTTTTAACACTATAGACTGTAACAAGATCGGTGCACAGGAAGCAAATGGACCAAAATTTCCTACTTAGTTACTACATTGATGTCTCCTAGCATTTTAAAAGTTACATTGTGATCAAGTGATAACTCTAATATGGAGTAACAAGGATACGTACTATTCATCCCTTTAGAGCTGTCCTCATCCCCTGAAGAGATCTCATAGACCTCCATGCCTTCTTTGGCATCTCCTCCATTCTTCAGGAAACCATCTTCAGTAGTTTGAGATAGCTTATGTTTCTTTTTTGTTTTACGAACTTTGTTTGATTGACCTGCAGTTAAAAACAAAGGCAGTGAGCCATGAACAACAAAACTAAAAGCAAATCATATTATAAAGTTCCATAACGTCCTTCAGTTTGAGTAAAATTGTCTCCTTTTTTCCTTCCGAAGGAAAATCATGAAAGCCTGGGGTTAGGGATGGCAACGGGTCGGGTTCGAGGCGGGTTTCGTCAAAACTGAACCCGACCCTAATGTCAAAAGACATGACCCGAAACCCGACCCGAAGACAAGGAAACCCGAACCCGATCCGACCCGAAGCGTACAAAATTATAAAAATTTTAACTCATATTTGCTTGGGCCCAATCTATGTATAAGCTTAAATTTTAATTAGTTATAGAAATTAGTTTAAAATCATCAAACCTCACTAAAAAACAACTATAAAAATAAATTGCACAACATATGATATGATTAACTAACATAATATCTTGACTTTGTACATAAGGGTGCGGGTCGGTTCGGATCACGGCGAGTCAATAACAAAACCCGAACCCGACCCTAACCCGCTCGGGTCATGAAAATTACAACCCGAACCCTACTTTTTCGGGGTGGATCGCCTTCGGGTTCGGATCGGGTTTGGTCAAATTGCCATCCCTACCTGGGGTCAGTATGCCGATTAGCTATGTTATATGGACTCTTCATGATGTATCTGTGTTGACATTAATACATGGACTGTCTTGATGAAGTACCTGTGTCATGCAATCCCAATGCATAAATCTCTCACTCACTCACTCACTCTCCCTCTTATTTCTTTTCTTTTTGAATATGAAATAAAAGATTCAAATAAGCATTTTAGTACAACTTACTAAAAAAAAAAAAAAAAAAAAGGGGAAAAAGGGAGGGTGGGGGGGGGGGGGGGGGGGGAGGGTAAGAGTTAACATTGGAGATTGTAAGGTAACAATATGTTTGAAATGCATACCTTTATTTTGCTTAGGACCATCTTCAATTTCGTAAATTTCAGCTTCGATCTTCTTATTTCTCTTCTTCTTTTTACTAAACTTGCTCTGTGTTGCTTCTCCCATTTCAGCATCACTTTTCCCATCAGCACCATTTTCTGATTCATTTTCTTGCTTCCCAACTTCACCTACATCAGCTTCACTTATCTGTTCACTTTTCCTTTTCTTGCTCTTTGTATGTTTTCCCTTTTTCTTCCCACCGCTTGCATCGTTTACTGAATGCATAAAAGCCAACTTACTATCAGGAGAACATGACTCAAATATGCACTTTCATTGAAATAGCACACAAAAATTCACCTTCAACATTACACTGATTGACTAGCTCAGTTCCTTTGTTCTCACTGCTTCTTTTATTCATCCCAGAAGACCTCTTTTTCCTTTGTGATTCATTCCTTTTGCTTAGCTTTTCATCTAAGAACAGCAAGAACGGCATATAACAGTATCCTTTGTAATTAAACCACCTCAATATCAATTGACCACAAGATCAAAAGGAGTGAGAAAAAAACATTTAAAAAGTGCCCAACAGAAAAACTAAAGATCTTTCACTGCACACTAATGGTCCAAAGTGCAAGTCCATGTCAGCACTACAATTCTTTTCAATGAAACTGAATCTTGTTTTCCAACTAAAGGCATAAGAGATGGGCACGGATATGTTACAGAATTGACAATTCTCTATTCTCTCTAACAGTTCGAATCTACCTACATAACACATTACACCATACATACTCGCAGAATACAAAAAGTACAACCAAACATATGAAAATAAGATTAATGTTTAACAACTTCTGAGACTACAGGATGAAAATTATAGGAAAATCAAAAGTAAACATTAGAACGACATGCTGAGGCATGAGGCAACTGCATAGCGATGGTAAATAATTCATGGGGAACAGGAGGGTAGAGTATACCGTCTTCAAGCAGCTTGGAGGATTTCATCTTAAGGGGATCCTCGTCGATTTGTTTATTCTATTTCTTTAATCCCAGATTCTCTAATCCCTCACTGGTAGTCTCAGGTTCTTCTGGAATACATTGGCATTGATCAGTGAGGACCAAGTTAATAGATTTAAATGCAAATACATTCCATATAGAAAGAATGCTAAACTGAAAAGTAGAGTGTTTTGACATAATTTTTTCTTGCATGCCAAAAGTCGGTCCATTAATTAACATTCTTCACTACATTATTTTGATAACCAATCTCAGATAGCATTTCATGCTGTTTCTGACAGATATGGCTTCAATATAACATCACCAATGAAATTCAAAAGCAGTTTCACATGAGCTTTTTACTGATAGAATCCAACAATGGGCAAAAAACATGACGGAAATTTAACATTACGCAACTCGCCGGTTTAAACTCTTCCTCCACCTCCCTGCCAACTAGTGTGGCCGACAACAAGGGGGAGAGAAAGAAATTAGGGTTCATACAAACACAAACAACGCAGAATACCCCCGCGATTTTTCATGGTTTTAAGTAGAGGGAACAGTAAAAACTCAGAATTTGAAACAAAGAGAAGAAGAAGAAGAAAGATGGGGAAAACAAACCGGCCCGGGGGGGCTTCCGTCTGCGGCTGCCGTGGTTGTTAGCCGGAGAAGCTCTATCGTAAAGGGACTTGGGTACAGAAATTAGTCTGGGCGCGCACTAATTATTTTAGGTCAATTTGATTTACACCTTAGGTTCTCAAATTTGGTAAAATACAACTTGCTCCCTCAATTACAACTAATATTCACTACTCCCCTCCTTCTCAAACAAAATGTACTTCATTCACTTTTGAGAGGGTCCTATAACAACTACTTACTATATAATTTTATTTTGATAATACTCTTTCCGTCCCACTTGAAATAAAATTTTTTATTAGCATTATTGTTTTTTTAAATTATTAGTCAAAGTATAATTTAGTTGACCAAAAATCTAATTTCAATTGGGACGGAATTTTTTTATATATTTAACAAAAGTCAATTTTTAAAGTCAAAACTACGATCTACTAATTTTATTATTATTATTATTTATTTATTTTGAACGATATTCACGCCAGAAAGAGGCGAGGAGAGGGATCGAATCCTAGCGTTCACCGAAAGTGAGACTTGACTTTACCACTGAGTCACTCATTTGGGGACTCTACTAATTATTTCACACTCAACTTCTTTTTCCTATTTTATTTTTGATACTCATTCACTTATTCCAACATTAATGTACTTATTTTTCCTTAATTCACGCGTTTTCATATTAAAGAAGTCTCCAGCCTTAAAGAGCAAGGCTCCATTGAAGCATCAAAATTCCATAATTTTGTCAAGCTGATTGGCCTATGAAACTTATGCAAGTTGATGTGCTGAATGAATCAAATCCAGATGAATTTGGCGTATAGAAGGATGAACAAGAAGAGAAATTTCATCTTTCTTATTGATGAATGAACTTTTCTTAAACTTCTTGATTCAATAATAACTGTGTACAAGAGCCCTATTTATACTACTTGTACTACCTAGATATAAGGAAAGTAAAATCAACTAGGAAACTAAATCAACTAAAACTAAGGAATGTGATATGGTAAATCTTGGAAATCCCAAGCATATCTCGGATATCTTAACCGAGATATGATGATATCCTACACTCCCCCTCAAGTTGGCGTGTGAAGGATACAAACGCCCAACTTGAAACTTAAAAAAAATAACTCAATCATTCCAACCGGAGAACTCTGTTCGCTTGCGCCTTGTCTGCAAGGTGTCTCAAAATCGGTGTCGCTCCTTCACGTTTTATTTTGTCCTTCGGATAGCAGTTTCCCACAGATTGGTACATCTTTCCACAGCACGTACACTTGAGCTTCTCTGTTTGCAGAACTGATTGTACACTTGACTTATCAACCGACTGCACAACTGTCTCAAGAACTGGTCGCACAACTGGTTGACGGCTGCAGCTTATCTGCCATGTGCGTACCCTCACTCCCAACACGTTTGCAAGTCTCTCCAAATCTCTCTCGCCGTCTTTGCAAGCTTGACAATATTTCCTTCTTCATGAAACCCTTCACCATCGGATTTTGCATCGTCTCCAAACCGATAGATCTGAAACTTCGGCTTTGGTCTCGTTGCTGCCGTCATGGACTTGGGAAGAAAGAATAAAAGACAAAAAAATAACAAAAAGGAACCGAACAAAAAAATCGGAAACAAAGACAAAAAAAACATATGCGGAAGCGATTTTGGATCATTAACACAGCTCTGATACCATGTTAAGAATATGGTGGAGAGGAGTATGATAATATATTTGTGTTTATTCACTCTCAAAGATTTACAATAACTTAACCATATATTTATACTAAAGCCTAAACCCTATTCTTGAGGAATACTCCTCTTCCTAAAATACACCAACTAAATAAAGTAAACTATATCTCTAAATAAGGTAAAATATAATCTCTTCATTCTATCTTTATTTGGCTTGATCTTGATCTCACTTGGTTGACTTGGTCAAGCTCGGTCCATTCTATTCAGTCTCGGTCCGCTCCACACGGCCCGCTCCATCTTATTCTCCGACTACCATGTTAAGTAACCAACTCCTCTAAAACCTTAAGGTGTTAGAGAGGGCACCTACAATGTATATCAAGCTTTAACACTCCCCCTCACGTGTGACCCGGTGACACACGTGGAGAGATTAACAAACATGCCACTTATCGGGCATCAATATAGTGCAATTTTTAGCACTCAATAATCCGGGTAATAATATGCAAGCGGAAGATTCGAACCCCTGACCTTGCGATAACCAGAGCTCTGATACCATGTTAAGTAACCAACTCCTCTAAAACCTTAAGGTGTTAAAGAGGGCACCTACAATGTATATCAAGCTTCAACAAATCCGAGAACAAGAAACATGAAAAAAGGGGAGTATATCGGCATACAACAACCTTAAAAAAATGAACTTCACGATCATGCTGAGTTTGTATCACGTTTGCAATCCCCAACCTAACAGTTTAATTGTGCCAATCAGCCACCTAAATTTGTCAATTTATTGCAATGTGGTGAATAAACTAACATTTCGTTATTTTTTTGACAGACTTAAAACACATGTGCCTCGCACATGACTTTTTAAAAGGGCAAACTTGTCAATTTAATCCCATCATCCTCCTACGTTAACCACAGACGTTCGCCGGCGTCTTCCCACCCAACAACGACAACATTCAATAAAACCCAATCCCGCCGGCGAGTTTCTCAAACAGCAACAATCTAATCCCTCCAACTCCCTAATTGTTCTTCACCATGTTTCTCTCTGTCATGTACTTTCTCCTCACCCGTTGAAGAAAGAAAATTCGAAACTCAACGTCGGTACATGTCCTCACCATTTTCGAAATGGCTGTCTTGGTTTCTTTAATAGGTTCGTTTGTTTATCTATTGGGATTTTTTGGGATTGATTTTGTTTAGTCTATAATTCGCTCGTTTCCTAATTCGTGGGCGATTGAGAACAAAAACACGAATCAGATTCGGGAAGCATTGCAAAGGATTACCGATAAATGATGACTGGGGTGTCATTGTTGGCGGGTTTCAATTACGTGCAAATTTCAGTGGGGATTGCGGGGCCGTTGTGTTGAACAGGGTTGAATATCTCGAAATCAAAGGAGTGGAGAAGGCGGCGCCATGAAAGAGGGCAGTCGCCAACGTCTTGAAGGAGAGCAGGGGAAATCAGGAAGATTAGGGTTCTTAAGTTTTAGGGTTCTAAAAGTTCAGATCTAGGTTGGGAGGGTTGATGTGTAATGTTTTTCCTAATTTTTTGTCATTTTAGGATAGATAGTTAAAGATTGTACACTTTAACCCCAAAATATTTTTACCTGACTCATTTTTTCACTGCTTTTGATCTTTATTGACAAGATTGCCTTTATAAAAGGTCATGTGCGAGGCACTTGTGTTTAAGTCCGTCAAAAAATTAACGAAATGTTAGTTTATTCACCACATTGCAACAAATTGACAAACTTAGGTGGCTGATTGGCACAATTAAACTCTTAGGTTGGGGATTGAAAACGTGACACAAACTCAGGTTACCAATTTGCAATTAGCCCCTTGAATTATCGGTTAGATATGGTTCTTATTCGAGTTTGTGTTAGTTATTGCCACTAGTATAATTGATGTAATGGGGAGCAGTTTGAACTAGTGTTCTTAAAAATCGCTAGCGCCTAGGCGGGGGCGTTAACGCATTTTTAATATTTTTTATAAATATATAAATAAGTAGAATCTAAATATCGTGAGAACCGTGAGAACTTAATGTATCCAATGATGTATCCAAGTGCACATTGGATACATTAGTTTTTACCTAATGTATCCAAGTAATGTATCCAATGATGTATCCAAGTCAAGTAATGTATCCAATGATGTATCCAAGTGAACCATTAGATACATTAGTTTTTTACCTAATGTATCCAAGTTCTCACGGTTACGAAGATATTTAGGTTCTCACACAGGAGCACGACCATATATATATATATATATATATATAGTTATTCAAACAATAATGCCACTTATTTTTGTTATTTGTCAAAAAATAATAATGTATTTTAATTTTCACAAAAAATGATTTATTACTAAAGCTATTCTATGATTTTTAATTTATATTTTTGTAAAGATAGTAATCATTTCTAAATTAAATAATAATATCTAACTAACGGAGCAGTGCCTAGCGCCTAGATTTTTTAATTTATATTTTAATATGTGAAAAGTTAGTTTCCTTTTGCTTATATTTATGGTTGGACCGGAGTAGTATATTGATAAAATATTAACAAATCTTTTTTCACTGAATCCGTCTAGGCCCGCCTAAACCCGCTTAATCCCGCCTAGGCCCGCCTAAACCCGCCTAGACCGCCTAATCCGCCAAGCCCGCCTAGCACCTAATTTGACCAAAGTCGCGGCGGACCACCCACGACTAGCGCCTGGGTGGCCTAGGCGCCCGTCTTTTAGAACACTGGTTTGAATTCTTGAATTGCTAAGCATGCTACTCCGTCCTAGAGTATATGTCCACCTTTCCATTTTAGTCCATCCCAGAGTATATGTCCACTTCCAAAAATGACAAAGAATATTTATTATTTCTCCCATTCATTCTCCTTCATACTTTACTTTTATGGGAAATAATAAAGTTACAAAAGATGGTTACAAAATGTGGCTTACAAAATGAGGTGTCATAATTTTGTTGGTGTTTTTAATTGAAGTGTGCCGAGTCCACTATCGATGTAGCCAATGAAATATCGCCACCTCACCTTGTATCCATCATTTTGTAAACTTCTTTTGTAAGCCTAGCATTGCCCTACTTTTATACTTACAACACCAATCAACTTATTATTCCCTCCCACTCATTCTCTCTCCTACTTTACTTTTACACTCACAACACTTACATCCGTTCCACCATTTATTAATATCCGTATAAATGAGAGAGTAGACATATACTATGGGACGGAGGAAGTACCATAATTGATGGAAAATGTAACGATAAAATTATATAATTGACTAGTTAGCTTTTGAATAGGGTGTAAGGACTTTGTCAAGATTCATGGTAACAAACTCTCAAATTCCTTATTCAAAGGGGCAAATGCAAACCAAGAAACCCCTAACCAGAAGGCATAATAACAAGTGTCATCCATTGGTTGATCATTTAAAAGGGTATAAATAGAAAGCTATGTTGTAAGTAGAAGACATCAATCAAAAACAACAAATTCTTGGTTTCTTTGTGTAATCAGTTTTAGAAAAGATGGATAACTCGCAATCTCAGAACATTAGCTACCAAGCTGGCCAGGCCAAAGGCCAAGCCCAGGTACTCAATTAATCCCTTGATCTCTATTCATTGTTAGTTAGTTTAAAATAATTAATTATTAACCTCCGTCTCAGCTCAATGTGCGCTTTCACTGTTCATTTGGTCAATTCAATCAAACTTTGACCAAAAATTTATGAAAATGTTGATATTCATAAGCACTTTTAAAACTTGTTATTGTTTCATCGTTACGAATAGTATCAATAATATTTTATAGAATTGCATAGAGATATTATGGTCAAAGATCAATTGAATTGACCAACATTGAGTTGGACGGAGGTTAGTAATATTATATTTTTTGAATTTTAATAAATGTATTAGGAAAAGGGAAGCCAGATGATGGATAAGGCAAGCAATGCAGCCCAGTCAGCTAGAGAAACAATGCAAGATGCTGGACAACAGATGAAAGAGAAGGCACAAGGTGCTGCTGATGCTGTCAAAAATGCTACTGGAATGAACAAATGAAGATGAAACACATTATTCCCTAAAGTATTTTGCCTTAATGTGGCCCTCCCTTGCAAATAATCTTTTAGGACATTTTTGTTTTTGTTTTTATTTTGAATTTTGCTAGTAATGTTAAACAATCAAGAATGAGAATTCTGATTTTGGAGTTCCTTACTTGAGCTGTTCCTTTTCATGTAATAAAATTTTGAGTTTTTTTTTTTTTATATATATTTTGCCATTGTTGTTCATTTTATATTTTAGTTTATGCTATTTCTTCCCCATTTCAGTTTCCAACACAAAATATTTATCACGCTTTTCTTTTTAATCCAAATCATATTTTTAAATGTATAATGCGTACTATCGTTATTTTTTTTCTAGCTGACGTTTTTCTTCTAACGATCATCAAACTATTTTAACGACTGTTAAATAACTTCACAAAAAATATAATTATATTTTTAAATACTCTAATGTAACTCAAATATAATTATATTTTTTGCCCTTAAATAGTGGCACAGTGGTAAAGCCAAACATCACCCTCAGTGAGCGTTAGGGTTCGATCCCTCTCCTCGCTTAGCGTGGATATCGTCAAATTATATACTCCCTCCGTTTCATGTGAATTGAAACTTATTTCCTTTTTTGTCCGTTCCACATCAATGGAGACTGCCCAAAATGGCAAAGAATCTTTACTATTTCTCACACTCATTTTCTCTCATACTTTACTTTTACACTCACATACACCAATCAACTTACTATTCTCCTCACTCATTCTCTTTCCTGTTTAATTTTTCACACTCACAAACACCTTCTCCCCCTATTTCTCTCTCTTACTTTTCCCTTGATTTGTGTTCCAAATATTTTGGTCTCAATTCACATGAAACGGAGGGATATATATATATATATATATATATCGAATACTTGACATTCCATGGAGGCATACTCTGAAACCTGTTTTAGAGAAAATAGAAGGCCACGATGACATCATCTCAGAAAAAATTTGTACTGGATTTCCCTTAATCCTGTACAAGTTACAACAGAAAATAGTTCAAATTGTGTTTAAAGAACTAAATTACAGAGGTATAACAGTAGTCGAAAGGATAGACAATAACGGACATGATACAGGAATTTTGTTATTACAGATCGATCTATTCAACACTGACATGCCAAAAGTAACTTATCACACAATTTTACCATTATGGAATGATAGATTACATTGAATTCCGATTAACCCCTTCTACAGAAGAAATATTAAATACATTTGGGGAAAAGTTTACAATGGTAGCTGGGAATATAGCCACACATTCTTACACACAAAAGGTTGGGTGCAAAATATTCGCATCCTTTCCAGAATCAGACAGCCATACATACAGGCCCGCAAGAAAGAGGATTTTCATCAGCAGCAACCTCACAGATCACAGATTACTATCAACAGCGGTCAAAATAGAAAAACATATTGATTTCACAAGCCTTGCTTGGTTACATGAGCAAGATGTAGACAAAATCACAGACTTTCACACCGGGTTCATAAAGCGACATCAACAAACACCGGATCTTCCGAAGAACTTCCCATGGCAGCTCTATAAGCTAATGGCGGAAGGACATTACATACAAATTTGGGCAACAGACAACTGGAACATGCTTCTACCATTTCTTGGAGAAGGCGAGGCACAAGACGAACAGCACATTATCAATGAAGAAAGGCCATGGTCTTATCCAGGACCAGGCGATCCATACGATGACAACATGCAAGACGCACAATCAGATGGGGACACAATCCCAACAATCGACAGCACACACAGAGACTACTAAAACGTAAGCAATGACAACAGCCAACAGACAACGCAAGCGCTGACATAAGGCGGCCGACAGAATTCTGAAATTATTTCAACTTTTTGAAAATTTTCAGCAAATAATTCAAAGATTAGGTTTACTTTTGCTTTAAGTCATTTTCAACTTTTTGTAAAGTTTCTTTTTGCGAAATTATTTTCGCCTTTTACTGTGTAAATATTGAAAAACTTGTAAAAATTAGATTCCTAGGTTTACCGGTTATCCTAACCGGCTAGATAGGTTGCATTTTCTGAGGTTATATAAACCTCCTTCCATTTCATTTGTAAACCAACCAAAGAAAAAACGAGAGCAATTTACTAAGAAGCAATCTTTCTTAATTGCAGCTTAAAAACCCCATTCCGATTCCCCTAGTTATATTACTTAAATTCCTTCAAATCCTTCAGTACTTCATATTATAGCCCTATATATATATAAAAAAAAAAAAAATAGTGTACCAGCCACTGTTCATAAGACGCCCAGATCTCCCTGCATAAATACCGCCTCCGCTTATATCTAGTAAGTTTGTTTTTCTATGTCTTTTATATTGTTGAATTTTAAAATTATGATTTTAAAATTATTATGGTTAACAGAGACCCCTAAAATCTGCCCTATACCCCCCTAAATGGTATCAGAGCATGGTTGATCTTAATTCTAAAAGACTAGAACAGGCTTGTGAGGTGGCAGTGTGAAGCAAGTCCACGATTGATCAAGAACCCGTCTAGGTGAAGAAAAGGGATCAATTATGCTATGCTTATTATTTTTGGAGTTATTGGCCGGAAATTATTGGTCATTGTTAATTAGAAATTTATGATTCCAATTTTTAATAGTTAGACGTATATAGTCTGGAAACTCAGCACATGCCAGTACTCTTACCTTGATATTCAAACATCAGTAAGGGTGATATTCTGAATAGAATATTGGTTCGCAGAGATAACAAAGGCACGTATGTCAAATAATCTTTTAAATCAAATTATCTTAAATGTTTGTTTTATGTTTAATTATTGTTTAATATTTTCATTATAAGGGCTATATGACTATTTTTCGAAGGATTTTAGGATTAAGTAATTAACGAAAGGATAGTATACCAACCCTTCGATATACACAAACATCAGAGTTAGCACAGAAGCGTGGTGGACTTGGCCACTTAGAGTTTTTACGCCAAAATCACCCTAGAACAAATATAAACATAGAAAATGAAACATTGAAACTCTTTACAAATATGCTAACACATGAGTTAGAAAAAGGCTTAGATATAACAAAAAGTAATAACCATCCTATCATTTTACACTTAGAAAAAATAGGACTAATAGGAGAAGACATTATGAACTCGAAAGTTACATATATATGCAAGTTTAAAATAAAAAACCCTGATATAACTATAAGAACAGCAAACATTGAATATAGTCCTCTAGATAAAGAGGAATTCAAAAACCAAATACCTGAAATGATAAAACAAAAATTAATTAGAAAATCAGAAAGTCCACATAGATCAGCAGCATTTATAGTTAGAAATCATAGCGAAATAAAAAGGGGAAAAGCTAGGGTAGTCTATAACTATAAAAGGCTAAATGATAATACAGAAGATGACGGATACAATATACCTAATAAAGATTCATTAATAAATTTAATACAAAAGAAAAAGGTATTTTCAAAATTTGATTTAAAATCAGGATACAATCAACTCAAATTATCAGAGGAATTTAAACCATGGACAGCCTTCACATGTTCTGAAGGACAATTTGAATGGAACGTGTTAAGTTTTGGTTTAAAAAATGCCCCTTCAATTTTTCAAAGATTTATGGATAACATATTCTTAAAATATGAATTTTGCATGGTATACATAGATGACATTTTAGTAGCTAGTGAAACAGTTAAAGAACACGAAAATCATTTAAAACAAGTGTTTAGCAAAATTAAAAATCACGGGATAGTAGTATCAAAAAAGAAAATGGAGCTCTTTAAAAGAAAGATATCTTTTTTAGGATTAGAAATAGGGAATGAGAAAATAGAATTACAACCCCATATTGCTACAAAAATTATAGAATTCCCGGAAAAATTAGAAAATTTAAAACAAATACAAGCCTTGATAAATGCCTTAGAAAAATTTAAGATATTCTTAAATAAAGAATTTACAATTAGAACAGATTGTGAGGCAATAGTTAAATTTATAAAAAATGATCAAAGTAAAAAAGTCAACAGGACTAGATGGATTAATTTACAAAACATAATACAAGGAAGCGGGTATAGTATTAATTTTGAACACATTAAAGGAAAAAATAATACTATGGCTGACCTTTTATCTAGAAATTTGAACAGGTTATTTCATGGAGAAAGACAAAGGATTTAGAAGAGTGGTACATCCCAAACAGACAAAGAATACATCCATGGATACATCTGACAGTGATAGCAGTAGTGACAACATGGCACAGTTACAGTTAACATCTCCCAACAGTCAGTCACAAGCATTCTCACATGTTGGGCCAAGCCGTATACCAAAATTGTCCGATAAACATTTTGTTACAAATAGGGCTCAACCAAAAGCCCAACAACAAACAATCACATTCGGCCCAAACATTTTACCTGTTTGCACCGAGGATAAACAAAAATTCAGGCCCGTTTTTGGGACTGGTTTAACAGACAAACAACAATACCTTCTTGATAACCTCTGGCATATACATACATTTCCCAATGAATCAACAAAAAAGGTTCAAATTTTAAATTCCCTTGGATTTTATTTTCTCGAAATGACTCGCAAAGTGTCCGAGAATACAGTTACACCAAAACGTTTTTCACACTACATTATTTTTAGAGGCACCAAAATTGGAGTCTTTAACAAATGGGAAACAGTGGCAAAACACATACAGTGTATAGACCCCCTCTATAAAGGGTATTACAGTTTTTCCGAAGCCATAAGCATGGCAAGAGGACATTTCAGGCTTGATAACTTCTTTATTGAACCCGAAGAAGTTAAAACATTCTCTCAAATAACAAAAGAAAGCCCCGAACAGATTATCCAAAAACAAGAAGGAATCATTTCAAATTTACAACATAAGCTTTCTAAAAAGGGAAAGGAAATTCAAACAATACATGAAACACCATTACAGTTGGAAAATCGAAAGTTGAAACAAGAGATAGAAACTCTTAAAAACAAATTAAAAAAATACAAAAGAGCCAATTTACAGAAATTTTGAAAACTTTAAGGCTCGAATACTTGACATTCCATGGAGGCATACTCTGAAACCTGTTTTAGAGAAAATAGAAGGCCTCGATGACATCATCTCAGAAAAAATTTGTACTGGATTTCCCTTAATCCTGTACAAGTTACAACAGAAAATAGTTCAAATTGTGTTTAAAGAACTAAATTACAGAGGTATAACAGTAGTCGAAAGGATAGACAATAACGGACATGATACAAGAATTTTGTTATTACAGATCGATCTATTCAACACTGACATGCCAAAAGAACTTATCACACAATTTTACCATTATGGAATGATAGATTACATTGAATTCCGATTAACCCCTTCTACAGAAGAAATATTAAATACATTTGGGGAAAAGTTTACAATGGTAGCTGGGAATATAGCCACACATTCTTACACACAAAAGGTTGGGTGCAAAATATTCGCATCCTTTCCAGAATCAGACAGCCATACATACAGGCCCGCAAGAAAGAGTATTTTCATCAGCAGCAACCTCACAGATCACAGATTACTATCAACAGCGGTCAAAATAGAAAAACATATTGATTTCACAAGCCTTGCTTGGTTACATGAGCAAAATGTAGACAAAATCACAGACTTTCACACCGGGTTCATAAAGCGACATCAACAAACACCGGATCTTCCGAAGAACTTCCCATGGCAGCTCTATAAGTTAATGGCGGAAGGACATTACATACAAATTTGGGCAACAGACAACTGGAACATGCTTCTACCATTTCTTGGAGAAGGCGAGGCACTAGACGAACAACACATTATCAATGAAGAAAGGCCATGGTCTTATCCAGGACCAGGCAATCCATACGATGACAACATGCAAGACGCACAATCAGATGGGGACACAATCCCAACAATCGACAGCACACACAGAGACTACTAAAACGTAAGCAATGACAACAGCCAACAGACAACGCAAGCACTGACATAAGGCGGCCGACAGAATTCTGAAATTATTTCAACTTTTTGAAATTTTTCAGCAAATAATTCAAAGATTAGGTTTACTTTTGCTTTAAGTCATTTTCAACTTTTTGTAAAGTTTATTTTTGCGAAATTATTTTCGCCTTTTACTGTGTAAATATTGAAAAACTTGTAAAAATTAGATTCCTAGGTTTACCGGTTATCCTAACCGGCTAGATAGGTTGCATTTTCTGAGGTTATATAAACCTCCTTCCATTTCATTTGTAAACCAACCAAAGAAAAAACGAGAGCAATTTACTAAGAAGCAATCTTTCTTAATGGCAGCTTAAAAACCCCATTCCGATTCCCCTAGTTATATTACTTAAATTCCTTCAAATCCTTCAGTACTTCATATTATAGCCCTATATATATAAAAAATAAAAAAAGAGTGTACCAGCCACTGTTCATAAGACGCCCAGATCTCCCTGCATAAATACAGCCTCCGCTTATATCTAGTAAGTTTGTTTTTCTATGTCTTTTATATTGTTGAATTTTAAAATTTATATATATATATATATATATATATATATATATATATATATATATTTGCTAGGATACCCCTTCAAGGGTATCCTAACAATTGGCCTTATTTTTCATGACCAAAATACCCCTTCAAACTCAACGTTAGTCAAACAAAAAATGAGGACATGACTGTAAATCTCATCAAAATAGGACCAATCATCTCCTTAATTCATTCCCACTCTTTCCAAATCAATGTGTCAATATTCTTCCTAAGAGTAGATGCTGCCATCGCCACCAGTTTGCCTCCACCTCCGGTGATATCTTTTTTTTGGAAAGTTACCTATCCATCACTGTAATTAAGATGTTTCTTTTCTCAATTCTCTCAGAATTCCCCCTTCCCCCTCCATCACATGAAACCTCGACGGGAAAAAACAGGGTCTTCCAAATTCCAATGTCCACAATATTTTGCATTCTCAATTTAAATTTAAATTGTTAAGACGATGTGAAATACTAGGTAGAGATTGCAGTTCCTAATTGCAATTCCATATACCCATGTTTGCTTCCAATTTCGGGATTAAATTGGAAGAGATGAAATTGGCCTCGATCTTGGCTTTGATTGGGAATGACGTCGGTGGTGGTGAATGACATCCATAGTGGTGGTGTTGACTTATTGAGGAATCGAGGGAATTAGTGATGGTGGTGGATGGATGATTCGGGGTTTTGTGGTGGAGGTTTTTTTGATGTAATTGGAGAAGGAATTGACAACCGTTTAATGGTGGCACATCACCACTTCCACCGGGCACGTCAGTTTTTGGTGTGTGTTTGTACGGTGGATGATTCTGTACTGGGAGGAGTATGAACGCCATTTTTAATGGCAAAGATAATGGAATAGTACTTGGTTTTGGGAGTAACTAGTGTTACTCCCGTGCGATGCACGGGACGTAACATACACTCCCTCTGTCCTGTACTAATGGGTAGTTTTGGTCAAACATACTTGAATTTTGGCTAACATTTTATGATAAATAATTTATCTCTATAAAAATTTAAAAATGATTATTGATAATGTTTCAACTACTAATTTAGTAACCTTTTTAAATTTTTTATGGAGATTAATAATTTAGTATAAAATGTTAGTCAAAGTTCAAGTTGGTTTGACAAAAAATGCCCATTGGTATGGGACAGACAGAAGGAGTACTTGGTATAAATAAATTTATAACAATTAGATAAAAAAAAATGATATTTTTCATTGTCACAAAAAATTCTTTTCATTTCTAAAATTTGAACTTAAATATGCATAAATACAACATGGCTAGTGAAGCAAGTGTTTTTTTTTGTTGACCAAATAATGAAGCAAGTATTCATAACCTTAAAATTTTTAAATAATCATAAATATTATTTTGAAACGGAAACAATATATGCGTAGAGAAAAAGTAACAATTACTCATTTTCAATTAAAAATATCAAATGAAAAACTTGTTTTATCAAAAATAACATCGTCTATATTAGACGTGACCAAAAAA
The DNA here is from genome assembly GCA_026119855.1 of Campanula takesimana. Taxonomy (NCBI): domain Eukaryota; kingdom Viridiplantae; phylum Streptophyta; class Magnoliopsida; order Asterales; family Campanulaceae; genus Campanula; species Campanula takesimana. The sequence goes on from JAOWBW010001518.1 coordinate 73,393, forward strand.
AACCGGCAACCGGCTAACCGCCGGTTGATAACCGGTCAAAACCGGGTCAAAACCGGGAAACCGGTTAACCGGAAACCGGCTCAACCGTCAACCGTAATTCCCCGGTTCGGTTTCGGTTAGGCCTTTCTCAAAACCGGTAAACCGCCGGTTATAACCGGATAACCGCCAACCGGATAACCGGCGGTTAAACCGGTTATAAAACCGGAGGTTAACCGCCTAACGGCTACTTTTCAAAAATTTGCACCGGGCCCCCCCCATTTCCCCATGTCTGACTGACCACCACTGTCCAAAAACGGCTAGTTTTCCAACTAGCCGTTAGTTCAGTTAACTTTCGGCCTTAAATGAAAAAAAAAAAAAAAAAAAACCAAAAATTGCTTACATATAAATACCCCCTCCCTCCTACCATTTTAGTTCCACATCTTCTCTATACTCTTTCTCTCTCTACTAATTCTCACACTCTCTCATATTTCCAGTTAGATTGCATAATTCCAGTCAGTTTTTTAACGCTTTCCAGTTAGTTTTTTAACGAAATCACTTTTTTAATTTATTTAGAAAATTCCAGTCACTTTGTTAACCATTTCCAGTCAGTTTCAAATCATTTTCCAGTTAGTTTTCAGAATTCCAGTCAGTTTTTGAGAGTTTCAGTCAGTTTTTTGACAGTTTCAGTCAGTTTTTTAACAAAATCTGTGTTTTTCATCATTTTCAGTCAGTTTTTTAGCGAGTTTCAGTCAGTTTCTAAACAGTTTCAGTTAGTTTGTTAACAAAATGGCCTCATCTCGAAGGAGCGGCAAGGAACATGTTGGTTCTTCCTCACTTAACCCGGAAATTGAGTCACATTTTGAGGAAAGTGAGCAAAATGTTGAAGAAAATGTTCCTCAAAGTGGTAGGGCCGGGGCCGGCCGAGCTCGAGGCGTGGGAAGAGGTGGTCGGGGGCAACGTCAAGCACGAGAATCCAAATCCGACACTTTCACGATCCATTTCCGAAAAGTACAAATTGACCCCAACGACTTTGTACATTTTCGAGCGTGTTGCAACTATTGCACCAAATCTTACCCGTTCGCAAAAGGTAATGGGCATGGAACATTGAACCATCACTTGAGATCAACACATCCTGAAAAACTTGGGATTGATAGTGATCAAGCTCAATTACAATTTGCTCAACCTAACACCCAAGGTACGTCTTCGGTCTTATTTAAGTTTAATAATGTCGTTTATAGGAAAGAATTGTGCAAATTTGTGTGTGTTAAAGGGCTTGCTTTTAACTTTGCGGATGATGACTTTTATGAACGGTTTATTAGACTTTCTTTAAATCCGGCCGCCTCCAAAGTACCACGTACGACTCTCGTACGCGATATTAAAAAAGTGGTTTTGGAATATAAACATTTTTTAATTGATGTTTTATCAAAATTAGATCAAAGAGTTTCAATTTGTGCCGATGGTTGGAGTGATCATTGGCAAAGAAATAGTTATTTGGGTGTTACATGCCATTGGATCGATAATTCGTGGACTTTACAAAAAAGACTACTTGCATATGATAGTTTTGAACCACCTCATTCCGCGGAAAATATTTGTAGAAAGTTGCACGCCATTTTGGCAAAATATGGTCTTTTGCAAAAAATATTTTCTATTTCATTCGACAATGCTAGTGCTAATACCGCTAGTATACCGGAATTGATGCTCATTTGTCAACCGTCACTTGGGGGTAAGTATTTTCATATTAGATGTTTATGTCATATCATAAATTTATGTGTTAAAGATGGTTTGGATGCTTTAGATCAATATGTTAAACCCATTAGAGAGGCTCTTTATTTTATTGCAAAAAAAAATAAAATTACAAGAAAATGGATAAAATATTTACTAAATAAGGGTCTTCCCGAAAAATATTTTTCTATGGATGTTCCGACTAGGTGGAATTCTACCTACAAAATGTTAATTGATGGTTTTGAGTATAAAGAGCATATCATGGATTTTTTTATTAGTATGGGCTATGAAATTCCTTTATTTGCGTATCAATGGAACGCTTGCACTAATTTATGTCAATTATTAAAGATTTTCAATACCGCTACTTTGGCTTTGTCGGGAGTTTATTATCCAACTTCCGTTTTGGTACTTGATCAATGTATTGCAATAGTTCTAAGTTTTAAAAATTTGCAAAATTGCACCATTTTAAACGAAAGCATTGCTTCCATGAGGCAAAAGTGGGTCAAATATTTTGATAACATTCCGTCTCTATTTTTGCTTGCAAAGATGTTGGATCCCCGTATTAAATTGAAAGATCTAGTCCGCATAATAACGTTTTATTATGCAAATTTATACCCCAATGGGGACGGATTACACGAAAACCCGGCGATTATTGTTGAAAATACAAAAAAAGATTTGGTGACTCTTTATAATGAGTATAATGCAATTCATGGAAATGTTTCTCAATATGGCTCAAGTCCTAATGAAGAAGATATTGATACACAATATGATGTGAATAACGATCCATATAGTTTTGTTAATGATATTTATTTTTCAAAACGTCCTAGAACGTCTCCTTCTTCTTCTTCTACCTCTAGCATTCCGTACGAGTTGGAAGCATATTTCTCTACTAGACATGAAGTTGTACAAAACACTTCAAATCCAATTTCTTTTGATATTTTGAGGTGGTGGTCACAAAGGCAAGAAACTTATCCCATACTCTCTTTAATTGCAAAAGAAGTCTTAGCTTCTCCCGCTTCAACCGTGGCCGTCGAATCGGCATTTAGTGTGGGAGGAAATGTTTTGGATGCAAGACGTTCCCAACTAACTTGTGAAAATTTGGAAAATCAACTCTTGCTTGGTGATTGGGTTAGAGCGGAAAAGAGGGAGCAAGATATGCCTTATGAAGAGGATTTAGTAAATGTAGATCCACAATATCAATACGACTTGGAAGATTCTACGGGAAGTTCGGAAGGGGACGGAATGTAGATAGTTTTTATTTTAATTTTTAGAATAGGTTTATTTTTATTTCATTGTAATAGTTTAGTTGAGGTAATAAGGCTCCATTTTTTCCTCCCTTAATTATAAAAGGGCAAGGATTGGTTGTCCCCCTCTTTGTAATTTTAATTTTAATTAATAAAATTTAAGGGTACCGTCCCTTTTTTACTTAAAAAATTTGTGTTATACATTATAGTTATACACTTATACATTTTAAGTTTTTAACTTAAAAACAAAAAAAACAAAAGAAAACTGTTTAATATATGTATGACTCATACATATACTCCCGTTTTTTTTTTTTATAAAAACTGTTTAAAAAAAAAAAAAAGTTAAAAAATCTGTTAATAAAACTGTTAAAAAAATCTGTTAAGAAAACTGTTTAAAAAAACAGTTAAATTTTTTTTTTTACTTGAAAAAAAAAAACTTTACTTGAAAAAAAAAACCCTTTAAAAAAATGAAGTGTTTTTTTATTTTATCTTTTTTTTTAACAAAAAACTGTTAATAAAACTGTTTTGAAAAAAAAAAAAAAAAAAAAAAAAGGTAACCGGTTTAACCGGTTTAACCGCATTAACCGGTTAACCGGTTAACCGTAACCGGACATAACGGTTAGACGGTTAGGTTACGGTTAGCATTTAACGAAAAACATAACCGGCGGTTATAACCGTCAACCGCCGGTTATAACCGGATGGACACGTCTAGTCTATATCTTACTCCCTCCGTCCCAGACTAAAGTTCTTACTTTCCTTTTTTGGTTTGTCCCAAACTAAGGTTCTTAGTTCCTTTATAACCTAAATTGGACTATGGGACCCACTTGTCATTCTCACAACAAAAACTCCTTGCCCGCTTTATCTCTCCTACTTTCTCTTACTTACTTTTTTATACTCACAACATTTACTTTTTCTTAATCTCCGTGTAAAGTCAAACTAAGAACCTTAGTCAGGGACGGAGGGAGTACATTACATAAGACTAAGTTCTTACTTTTCTTTTTGGTTTGTCTCATACTAAGATTCTCAGTTGTTTTATTACCTAAAATAGACAATGAGACCCACTTGTCATTTTCATAACAAAAACTTTATACCCACTTTCTCTCTCCTACTCTACTTTTCATACTCATACTCATAGTATTTACTTTTCTTAATCTCCGTGTAAAATCAAACTAAAAACTTTAGTCCGAGATGGGGGAACTAAAATATTAGTGATATTTATACTGAGCCAAAGGTAAAGATAAGTTACTCCCTCCGTCCCAAAACATCTTGCACTTATTTCCTCTTTGGGTGTCCCATTGGTAAGTCCCCTTTCCTAAAATGTTCAAATTTTACTATTTTTCTATTCTCCCTACCCCACTTCTCATACTCACACACCTAATTTTGGACTCTACTTGTAAATCCCAGTCAACTTATCATACTCACAACCTCTTTCTCACTCATATTACTTTTGAATTTTTATATTCATTCCTTAATTTTCGTGCATCTCCAGAACGGTGGAAAGTGTTTTGGGACGAAGGGAGGCAAGAGTGAGAGTAAAGAGAGGAAGAGGGAATAAGAGCAGTAGTATTGTATTTTTAGAAATGAGCCATCGTTTGTCAGTAAAATGTTCAGTACTTGTTCAGATTTTCATTATCAACAAAGTTGATACCTCTTGCTAATTTGTGTAGTACCGTTGATTTTTAAAAATAGGCCAGATGTTACCATCCCACTGGTATCCGATAAATTAACATAAACGGGTGATCTATCCCAAATTTGAAACCAGACAATAACATTGAAGAAATTACAACTTGACCCAACTTACCTCTTTAGACTATTCTTCCCTTGTCTTCGTGTATATATTTGCCATCATTTTTAGAAACAGTTACAATTTATGCCATCCACCATCCTGATATTATATATTGATAGATTGGTACAAGCGGTTAATTACCATTTAGTTTTCATTAGTTTTTTTTTCAAAAAACAAAATAAAGGGTATTTTGGTCACAGAAAATAGGGGCACTTGTTAGAATACTTTTGAAGGAGGTATCCTAGCAACTCCCAATTATATTTTTAAATGTACTCTAACGTACTCGTATCACGACTGTCCATCACTACCATCCAAGCATCGCATCCACCACAACCATGTACCAATTTTCTCACCAAAAAAAAAACAAACAAACTAATACTATGACAAAAGAAAAATGTTTTACTAATAAAAAAGGAAGAATGAAGAGGAAAGGAAAAGGGAAAATTAGGAAAAAAAAAAAAGAAGAAAAAAAACTCTTTCCCCACCCACCCACCCCTACGGCCTACCTTCACCATCCCTTCAAATTCCCTCCCCCTCATCAGTCATCATCACTTCCTCTACGAGCAATGCTAGGGGCACTAAATAAGCTCATAAAATTTTGCTCACAAATGGGGTGAAGATATTTTATTGGTTGCATCGATATTGGACCCGCCACACTCTACTTAAAAACACCAATAAAATTATGACACCTAGTATTTTGTGAATAAGATTTTGTGTTTTTTTTGTGCCCCTAGTATTGTTCCTTCCCCTACTCCATCACCTACACATTCCCATTCCTTTCCTCCCCCTCCGGCTCACCCCATCCATCCCTCGATAACGATTTCTGCAATTAACCACGTTTAAAACTTTAATTATATTTTTCGTTAAGTTATTTAACAGCTGTTAAATTCTTCAAAAAAATAATTAAAAATAGAGCTGGTAAAATAATTTAATGACTGTTAGATAAAACAACTCTTGCTTGAAAAAATTGACAATTAAGTACTCCCTCCGTTCCAAAATGATCATCTTGTTTGACAATTCAAACTTTTTAAGGATTTGAACACTTGCTTCACTAGCCATGTTTTGATTGTGCACTTTTCAATCCTAGATTATGGAAATGAGAAGAACTTTTTGAGACAATGAAATAGTATGTCAAATGAGTAAATCATTTTGGGACGGAGGGAGTATTACTTTAATTAAATTTGGTAATAAAGCAATAAAATAGCAAGCGACAATTACTTGGGTGACTCGAACCTCGTACCTTCCCATTCCCTAAATCTCAACAAACCTGGTATACAATAACCTTTTTCTCCTATCAGCGAAAACCCGCCGAAACCTTCCATTTCATTTCCTCAAAACCCTGAAAAAACCCCTAGAAAATGAGAAATCAATGGCGTCTCCTCCTTCTCCGGTGTCATCCCCGCCGTCAACTTCAGATTTGCAAACATACTCCTCTCTCTATCTTCAAGGTACACTCTCCGCCCACTAACTCCTCTTCCTTTCATGCATTTCCCAGCTCTCCCTTCACAAACCCTAATTTTCGCTTCTTCTCAACATCCGAACTTCCCGTCGAACAAACCAAAGATTCCGATCAAGTCGTCACACATACTGACCTCTTCTCAACCACCTCTAAAACTAACGACGAACTAAAGATCGAGTTAGCGTCCAATAATATTGTTATTAGTCATGATTTGGTTTTTGATGCTTTGCAAAGTCTTTCTCCGTCGATTGATGTTTGTAAGAGGTTTTTTGATTGGGTTTTCGAGGTTGAAAATGATAAATTAAGGTCGAAGTCTTATAATTTGATGTTGGGTGTATTAGGGGGAAATGGATTAGCTAAGGAGTTTTGGGATTTGGCCAGGGTTATGAAGAACAAAGGGTATGGAGTGTCGAAGAGTACATTTATTAAGGTTTCTGAGAAATTTGAGCAAGAAGGGCTGGAAGGTGATGTGCAGAAGTTGAGAGACTTGTTTGCATCGGGATCAGTCAATGCATCTGTGGATGGATCAACTGAAAAGGTTTGTTCTAGGATTTGTACGGTAATTTTGAGAGAACCGTGGGGGGATGATGTGGAAAAGGAGTTGCACAAATTGAATGCTGTGTTTGACAGTGAGTTGGTTACAATGACACTAGACAATCTTGGGACAGAGCCTAATAGAGCTTATATATTTTTTAGATGGATTGAGGAGAGTGGCCTGCTCAAGCACGACGAGAGGAGTTATAATGCTATGGCAAGGGTGTTAGCCAGGGAGGATTACGTACATAAGTTTTGGAAGGTGATTGATGAAATGCAGGCTGCTGGATATGATATGGAGAAAGGCACATATGTTAAGGTTCTAAACCAGTTTATCAGAAGGAAAATGGTAAAGGATGCTGTTGATTTGTATGAGGTTGCCATCCGAGGTGCAAATAAGCCTTCGTTACAGGATTGTCCGTTTCTGCTGAAAAAAATAGTGACCAGTAAGGAGCTTGACATGAACTTGTTTTCCAAAGTCTTGAGTGTTTTTAAAGAGAGCGGAAATACTTTGACTAATGCTACTCTTGATACCATTCTGAAGTCTTTAACCAGTGTTGGCAGAATTGGGGAGTGCAACATGATATTGAAAGCAATGCAGGAAGGTGGTTTCTTTGCCAGTGAGTCTTCACAAAGTAAAATTGCTTTTCAGCTCAGTAGTGATGGGAAAGATGAAGAAGCAAGTAAGTTTGTGGATAATTTGGAAGCATCCGGGTGTACTCCAAGTTATAAAGCTTGGGTCTCATTAGTTGAAGGGCACTGTGAGGCTGGTCATCTTGATACAGCTTCTGATTGTTTCCAAAAGATGGTTGAAAAAGGGGCTTCTTCTGCTGGGTATGCTTTGGAAATTTTGGTCAACTCATATTGCAGAAAGGGGCGTGCAGTCGATGCTCACAAGCTTCTTACAAATGTGGTTTGTGAGAATGACGTAAAACCTTGGCATACAACATATAAAGCATTAATTGGCAAGTTGTTGGTTAAGAAAGGTTTCAAAGATGCATTGGGCCTTCTTGGTTTGATGAAAGCTCATGGGTACCCTCCTTTCTTGGATCCATTTATTGACTACGTGTCAAAGACCGGAACTCCTGATGATACTGTTATGTTCTTGAATGCAATGACCTCCAAGAAATTTCCGCCCTCATCCGTCTATCTTCGTGTATTTGAAGCATATTTCGAGGCTCAAAGGCAAAGTGTAGCTCAAGATTTTCTTTCTAAATGTCCGAAATATGTTCGTAACAATCCTGATGTGTTGAATCTCTTCTATTCCATGAAATCTACGGGACAAGCTGCTGCTCCTACAGCTCTGTCTGCCTAGTAATAGAAGGGGTTAGATCTTCTAGTAAACGCTGTGATGTCGAAAGGTAGATGTCATTTCTTCGACAATTTTGGTATGAAAAAAATTACGTTCCCGCTCTAAAGTTATTGATTGTTGGAGCTTTATTCACTTACTTTTGCTAAAATAATTCCAAAGCAACTTTCTTGCTGTTCTTATCATGCCAGAGGACTTTTTGTACGGCTACATGCTTGCTGTACAAATTGCATGTGATGTTCCTAATCAATGAGCATCATTCTATTCTATTGTAAGCTTAAAAAGCAAATTGAAAAATATTGAAGTTTGATTCTCATTACTCTTCTGTTGCTTATTCCTTTTCCATGTTTGCAGAAACGGTTTTACTTATTATGTTCTCTTTAGCAGAGGATGAATACTAGACTGTTTGTTATACTAAGCCTGCTCGAGCATGCGTTGTTTAATGCTTAATTTATACAAGCGAGCACAAAATAAATTTTAGTCTCTAGATGATACTCGCTAGACTCAATTTTACTCTACTCACAAAATTTATATCATTGATGTATAGCTTAGTTTTTTTTTTTTTTTTTTTTTTTGACCTAGGCTTGAGTAAAGCTCGATCTCGGCGCGTTACACTTGTATTTTGAAGTAATTAAGGGAACTCTAACATAGCTTTCTTGGCAGAAGTGCAGCTGAAGCTTGGGTAAAATTTGAAGAGCTAAGCTCTAGCATATAAAGCTCAACGCAGCTCTTTTACCGCCTAGCCGTAGTGTTATGATGCTTTCTTTTTAAATGGAATGGAGGTTGGCAAAGTTTCTTATTTAGATATGACGAATTTGCTAATGCTTGGATGTTTATGGATTTTGTTTTTTCATACCGATATTGGTTAAGCTTGTGGTAAAAAGATAAATTATGTGGTCATTATAAGACCATAGTTCATATGTACTGACGTTTACTTCTCATTTGAAATGTGATTCATTATATGCAACGTATTGGATTTTTGAAATCTTTCTAGTCCTGTTTTATTCGAATCTTCTAATGGAGATGTTAAATTGTAAACATGATATTTTGTTACCATATGTGTTGATCCATATATTTTGATAAGAGGACTGTCTTACATGTAAGCTTTGTGGTGGTCAAGGAGTATTTTTGTGAGGTATGCATTCCAAGATATGTATTGTGCTGCTATTTGAGTTATAACATGGCCTCCTTGTATATGTTGGTCTGTATTGTGGCTGTTTCCTTGCAATATCCAGAATAACTCTACCGGGGAATGTCTTAAGTGATGATCTATAAAATGCATCTTTTGGTACCGGTATTGAATGTTGCAGGATCATGTTGCTTTTAGTTAAGGATTTGTTTATCGTTGTGGTCTGCTGTTTATAGCTCAATTAGAGTTGGATGATTCAGCATCTTCCCCGTGTCTTATTTAAAAATCTTTGAAGGGGGGGGGGGGGGAGTGCGCTCCTATGGAAAAGTGTTTTAATCATTGAGTCTAGAAAATGTTGGGAATTTAGTGGTACCCCGTTGCAATCTAAATATAGAACACAAACCCACAAGCACAATAATGGAAGAATCACACACACAAGAACACAAGAATTGTTTACCCGGTTCGTTCAACACATGAACTACGTCCGGGGGCAATTGCCAAGCCAATATATTATTAATCACACCTTAATAATTTGCTACAATGTGTCCTAGGACGTGACTATGCTTATATAGCAGTACAAGGAAGATCTAAATCAAATTAAGAAGAGATTGTGTCAAAATAGGAAACAAATCAGCCCAGCCGGCATACCAAGCGCCCGCTCACCCCTTACCAGGCGCCCGCTCGAATTAATATCCATGCGGACCAACCTTTCTGCCTAAATGAGCGCCCGCCTGGTCACCACCAGGCGTCCGCCTGCTTCTCCGCCCAGAAGTTCTCCTCCGGTTTGAACTCCTTCTTGATCTCACCAACTCCCCCGACTTAGACTCCTTTTCTTCCTTGTAGTTTAGGATCCAATCCCAACAGAAAACATGTTGATATTGCTTGCCAATTTATGTTACTCACCTTTATTATGTAATAAAGGCCTTCTCTTCTCGAACGCCTTTACGCCACAAAAATGTTTTCAATACATATTGTTTCTCTGAAGGTTTTAGTTTCTGTACGATAGATAATCAAGAGAGCTGTGCACCTGAAAATCAACAAAACTTAAGACATCACCTAAACATTAAAAGACATTTCTCATTTATGTGAGAGCAGGGCCACTGCAAAAGAAATGAGAAGGAATTGGTGCTTCCTTCGCCGACTTGATTGTTCAACCATGAATGAGCTCAAATTGATGTGTGAAGTAGAGAAGGATTGATGTACTGAGTTCTCAATGACGATACTGTAAAGCAGGGTTGCACGATTCGTAGTTCGTCCGATTCGAATTCGCGATCCGCTCAATCTATGGAATCCGATACGTAGAGTATTACAATTATTGCGAATTCGCGATACGATTCGCGATTCGCTCAATCTATGGAATCCGATACGTAGAGTATTACAATTATTGCGATTCGCGAATTCGAAATAGTAGTACGTTTGATTTAAATAAATATTAAGAGATATATAATAATAATAATAATAATAATAATAATAATAATAATAAACTTACTCCTCATCGAAAATCAACATTTTAATTTTGAAATTGTAGCGACTTTATTTGGTTGTATAATTTGATTTTTGGAAAGGATTTGTATGTTGGAGTAGTCTTTGGCAGGCAACAGGCATTTATAGTGAGGGACTAATCATAGAGCTCCTTGATAATAACATTGTAGCTTTTCAGTTTCTATAGCTGTTTTGAACTTACCCTTGGAAAGGATAATAAGTTAATGACAACTTTCACTTATTGCAACAGTGACTTTTCATTTTTAGAGGACATTTATTGTGAATTAAAACAGATTTTTCAAGGTATCGGAACACGAATCGAAGATAACGAATCGCGTATTCCAACTTATCGATTCGGTATCGAATCGCGAATCGATATGCGATTCAATGCCATTGTGAGAGTATCCTGCAACCCTGCTGTAAAGTACGCCTCACTATTTTGATTGTAACATTGAAAGAGCTCTTGTTATACCTTCTTTTGCAAGATCGCTTTCCTGAACTCCGGCGTGGATAAATTGAGTTTGCTTACAGTGATTCTGCAATTGGTGGCTTGGTTTATTTCTGTTTGGAACTCTATTCCGTATTTTGCTACTTCTGTTGAATCTTTATTCCCTTCTTCGTTCTTTGTTCGTCACACGCCTAACAACTGTAATTCCCTCTTTTCCTTGGATTTGAGTGACTAATTTCTTTGTTAATGATGCAGGCAGGCACATTTAATTATTTATTTATTTGAGCCTGCTTGGGGAAGTACCTGTATCTATGTTGCAGTTACATTGGTTAGAGCAATATGCTAGCTGAGATTTTATTTATATTGCAGGGAATGGGAAATTTTTGTTTTTACACAGATTAATCAGATTCTCCCTCTGTTTCATGTAAGTAGCTTACTTTGTTTTTCTTACCACATTTAATCAATTTCATCAATTTTGACTGAAGATTAATATAAATCTACTTTAGCCTACCCCAAATCATTTTGGGACCAAGGCTTTATTGTTGTTGTATTACTATAATTCTACTCGCGTTTACAGAACTATAAAAAATTGCAGCTTACAACATTTTTGATGTAGTGTTTATTTATTGAAGTTCTCTTCCTGGAAACAGGATAAATGTATTGATTTAAATATTATTCCCATTTCGAATTTGGAATATAAAAACTTTACTCAACAGCGACAGATGGAGTACTTTGTAAGTAGAGCCGAGTGTTTCCATTTTAGTTGCTTTAGTCTTTTATATCCTGAACCTTTTCAGGCTGATTATTTGCTAGAAATGTTGCCTGCTTGAGGTTCTAAAAATATGCTAGAATTTCATCTCAGATTTATTTCCATATTTCATGTCCTCATTAAATTCGGTGTGAAGGGAAGAATTTTTTTCCAAGGGTTGGAATGATTGTGGTTGGAATTGCAGAATCCATCACATTACACAACTTGTCGATAATGCCACCCTTTGGATTCAGCAAGTGATTAGCTAAAAGCAGTACACGGGTACTGGCAGTTTGCATGTCAAACTCACAGGTGCTTGGTTAATCTAAATTCAATCGATATCAACTTTTCCAAGGGTTGGAATGATTGTGGTTGTTGAGTTTGTTAAAGATTTTGTTTTTGCCACAATGGTAGAATCTTTGTTTGTAATTTGGTGAATAGATGCTATTTTTTCACTGCATCGAGTTGTTCGCAGTTCTGTTAGGGATTGAGATTGGGATTGATGTTGAAAGTGACCTAACTGTAGCCCTCTTTTGCAGCTTTAGCTATGGAGCAAAATGGGCACACTCTGAAGACGAGCTGTCGACCGTGAACAAAACGCAGTGAGTGTGACTAAACAACTAGTCTGAGGAAAGTTTTGCTATCTTTTTTAGTTGTTTCTTTTTGTTACGTATCGAGAGAGATGAATGATGAATGAATAATTGTTGATAGAAATCTTAGTCGTAGATTTAGGAATGTGGCAAAGAAACAAGGTGACATTGAATGTTGTTGCAGTCGATATGACAAAATTCATGCAATCAACTTGTCATCATTAGTAGCTGTTACCATGTGCAAATCCTGCATCCCTCTCTCCCTAGCTGGTAATCAGAATTTTAGTGCACGCAGAAGGGTAGGGTGTGGGAAGTAGGAGGGGGGGGGGGGGACAATGGGAGTTTCTTCTCCCTCTGTTAATGTTGTTACTGAGTTAGGTTAGGACTTGGAATCACAAGTAGGGTTTAGCATAATTGTTTGATTGTGGTGAAACAATCTGACAGTCTGAACTTGTGAACTTTCATCCAACAATTCAATGTTTCTTGCCTGTAATTTCTAGGTCGTAGATGACCATTATTAACCATCTGTTAAAACAACCCATCTGTTGCTTTGACTAGGACATTTGTTTAAACTCCCCTCTGCAGTTGACAGTTTGGTGTTTCCACTTGTAAATGCAAAACAAGGTATAACTAATTGATTATCTATTTTCAAACTACTCCCTCCGTCCCAAAATGATCTTCTCATTTGCCATTTCTCATTGTCCCCAAAAGTTCTTCACATTTCTACATTTTAGGCTTAAACAAAGCATGGGTAGTGAAGCAAGTGTTCATATCCTTAAAAAGTATGAATAGTCAAACGCGAAGATCATTTTGGGACGGAGGGAGTATACAATTTCACATTTTTGCAAGATTGTTTTCCCGATCTTATGGTGGCTTGGTTTGCTTCTGTTTGAAAGTTGGAACTCTATTCCCTTAATCTTGTTACTCTGTTTGGATTTTTTATTCCTTTCTTTGTTCTTTGTCCGTCACACGCCTGGCAATTGTAATTCCCTCTCTTTGTTGTATTGGAGTGATTGATTTATTTGTTAATGATGCCACCAGGAACATGTATTTATTAGAGCCTGTAAACTACCTGAATATATGTTGCGATTCATTGGTGAGAGCAATATGCTAGTTGTGATTTTATTTATATTGCAGGGAATGGTCAATTTTGTATTTTTACACCAATGATTGTTCTAATCAGAGTCTCCCTCTGTTTCATGTAAATAGTTCATTTTCGCTTTCTCACCACATTTGATCAATTCCATTCAATTTTGACTGAAGTTAATATAAATCTACCTGCCTTTACAAAACTATATAAATTGCAACGCATAGCATTTTTGGTGTAGTGTTTATTATTGAACTTGTATAGATTTTGATATTATTTCCATATTGACTCGGAGTATAAAAAGATTACTCAACAGGAACAGATGGAGTACTTAATAGCTGAGTGTTATCCACTTTGGTTGCATTAGTCTGTTAAATCTGAACCTTTTTCTGGCTAATTAGTTGCTAGAAATGTTGCCCGCTCGAGGTTATACTCTCCTCCGTCCTGGGAAGATAATCCCATTTGGCTTTTTATTGTCAACACACGTGAACATTGACCAAACATCAATCTCAATCTAATTATCCCAATAGAATTTAGAAGTTGTTATTAATTAATCACTTAATGTATTGTCAATTACAGTTTTTAGAATTTCACTAAGATGATTAGATTGACATTAATATTTAGTCAAAGTTCACTTGTATTGACCATAAAAGTGAAATGAGGCTATCTTCGCGGGATGGAGGGAGGATATGCTAGAGTTCAACCTTGGATTTTTCCTCCATATTTCATGTCCGCATTAAATTCAGTGCAAAAGGGAGATTTTTTTTTCCAAGGGCCAGAATTATTGTGGCTGGAATCGCAGATTCCATCCCATTAACAACATGTTTATTATGCCACGGTTTGATTCGATAGGTGATTAGTTAAGACCAGTAGAAGATTACTAGCAGTTCGCTTGTCAAACTCACAAGTGAATGATATCTTTAACTCGATCACTATCGCTATCGACTTTAGTACTTTGTATATATCTTCAATCCACAATCCTATGCTGCTATTGAGCTTGTTAAAGATTTTGTTTTTGCGACCAGGGTAGAATTTTTCTTTGTAATTTAAATACTAGCAGATGCTATTTTTCACTGTATGTGGATGCCAGCATTTGCCAGTTTCTGTTTGGTGGTTTCTGGATTGGGATCGATGTTGAAAGTGACCTAACTGTAGCCCTCTTTTGCAGCTTTAGCTATGGAGGTAAAGTTTATTTGTCACTTGGCATTATAAATCTCTATCGACTAGACTATTTACTGAACGATGACAACATTCACAAGCAACTGAACAGTATTGCGACATATCCGCTCTCAATCTTATACGGTACTCTCAAATCTCATAACTAGTCACAGGTTAATAATAGACAATTCAATCACATAAAAATGATGCTGGATCCCATCATCTAAAGGTGATTTGCATGCCCTAATTTGATGTATAAAGTATCATAGTGATCTTCACCATAGATGTCATCTTATATGGAAAGACATTAATTTGTAATGTAGACAGAACCTATCCTATTTTTAAATGGGGATATATATAATATTTGAGATAAAAGGACAAAGAATGGAGACAAAAGGGGTTTGGTTAACTTACCCTATGTATGTATTGTCTGGGATTCACTCTACTCTAATACTAACTCCGTCCCAACTCAATACGCATCTTTACTGTTTGGCACAATATTTAAGGAGAGATTATTTATATTCAAAAGTATTGTGAGTGGAGAATAATGAGTGGTTGGGAGGAAGAAAGAGAATGAGTGGAGAATAATGAGTGGTTGAGAGGAAGAAAGAGAATGAGTGGAGAATAATGAGTGGTTGGGAGGAAGAGAGAGAATGAGTGGAAGATTATAAAAATAATAAAAAACTTTCCTTTTTTGGATTGTGCACATATCAACGACACCCACTTAAAAGGTAAGTGTGCACATTGAGCTGGGACGGAGGTAGTATACTACTAGTAGTTCTTTCTTGATCCTAAAATGGTCCCAACCAATTGCTTTGCTTCCCACTAATTTTAATTTAAATGGTGGGGGTGGGAGTGGGAGTGGGAGTGGGAGGGGAATGAAAATTGGGACTAAGAATGGGACAATTTTGCCCAGCTGGGATATTCTTGTCATTTTGCTAGTGTTAATGGACCTTGTTTTCTTCCTTCTGTTTGGTCTTTTTCTTTCTTTGTTTTCAGTTTTAATTTAAGTGTTAGAAGATGGTATTGAAGCCTTTGGGTTTTGCTTTGCCCTCCATGACTCCAATAATCTCGCTATCCTGAAAAAATCTTTTCTTTTTTGTTTTGTTTTAAATTTAAATAAATTTTGATTAATAATTTAAGTTAATTTTAATTATTTAATAAAAATTTAAATATTAACATTGATAGTATTTATAATATTATATTGATGACAGGTTTTAGCTTTCATTAAGATAATTAAAAATAATCTAAATTATTATGAAAAAGATGGACTTAATGACGCCCTGACTTTTGGGGTCAACAAGAATGATTTCCGAATTTATGTCTCCTGAACCCGCAATCACAACACAACCAAAAACACCGTTAGAACCAGAGTCGGGTTTGAATCCGGCTTAGGCCCTTGGGTGTGAAAATAAGATCTCTGAGGAAAACCTAAGAACAAGGCGTGAAATGCATTGTTTGTGTGTGTGTGTGAGAGAGAGAGAGAGAGAGAGATTTAAGATAGAGCACGTACTTTGCCTTTGGTGGCGAAAGGGGGTATTTATAGGGTTGTGAGTGAATGGAGAGAGAGCGATCTCTTAGCGTTAACTACCATTGTCCTTGTGAATACACGTGTCGCGGTCCAATTGGTTCGTCAGGAAAGGACACTGAAAAGTAAGGTGTCGTTGGTAGGTTATGGCACCATAAGTCAAGAGTTATGGATCGGCAACCCAGACGCGTGTCTGTTATCTCTGCGCCACATTAACGGTTATTTGGATTTATCTGCCGGCTTGACTGTATTTGGTACGGAAAAGCATCTCGGGCATTAAAGCTCGGTCTTAGGTAGGGCTGTTATACGAACCGAGCTGGCTCGAGCTCGGCTCGGGCTCGACTCGTGAAAGCTCGAGCTCGAGTGAGCTCGAGGTGTAGCTCGAGTCGAGCTCGAACCGATTGTCAAGCTCGTTTTTGTTATCGAGCCGACCGTGTTCGACTCGTTTCGCTCGTTAAAAGATCGAGTTCGGCTCGATAAGCTCATTAAAGTTGATTTTTGTTTCGAACTGCTCGAACTCGGCTCGATAAGCTCGAATTCGGCTCGATAAAACCATATTTTCCTTAAAAAGAATGTCTAAGCTCGAGCTCGACTCGTTAAAACTCGAGTTCGATATCGACTCGAGTTGTTAGCGAGCAGCTCGCGAGCTCGAACAAGCAAGTGGGCTCGAGCTCGATAAAAGCTCGAGCTCGAGTTCGACACCCCAAAGCTCGACTCGGCTCGGCTCGTCTACATCCCTAGTCTTAGGGATACTGGGAGGCTAATTTCCCCACAGCGGGCTAATCACCTCAGGCTGGTTTCAGCTAAGGTGTTCTTATGGCCGAGCCGGTTTGGCTTTCTTTATTTATGTACGCGGTCTGAGTTTATCCGATCTAGCCGGTCCGCATGAGCTTAGACTCGGTGTTAGGCTCAGACTTATCAGGACTAGCTTTTCGGAATAGAGAGAATATAATAATTTCCGTTACGTATACATATAAAATATATTTCTAAACTTGTTGTATAAGTTAATTTTATTGTTTTAATTTCTATGAAAATCATTTATGAAGGATCAGTTAGGAACTAGGGACTGATAGAGGGAGTGCTACTAAATCTGAAACGAAATTCATACGATGAGTTGCAAAATATATCAGCAATCATTTATATTTCACAAAGTAATTAAACCCACAATTTTTTTTGTGAGACGACCCTCTATATAATTATCTTTCATGGCTTCCAAATTGAATAAAGGTGGCGCCATTTTTAAGTTTATCTTACGCCATGGTCTAGCTTGAAATGATCGCTCATGAGTGTTTGAAACAAATTCTTGTTGCATAAATAAACCGCTACATAATTATCAAAAAGAAAGAGGAAAAAAAAAAAAAGAAGCAAAAAGGTTAAAAAGAAAATGCAATTTTCTTCATGACAAAGGCATTTGGTGGCACTGGTATTGTTTGACTGGTCAGAGTGTGACCTTCCACCACCATAACCACCACCAGTAGTACTGGAATGGAGGTGGGGTCCACTTTTTTAAAGAAGTGCATACAAAAATACAAACCATTAGCATACAAATTCACAGACTACTTTACCCTATAGTACCAATAATTTTTACACCCACTCCACCCCTTTTTAATATTCTTATATTTGTATTAACTTGCTCCTGTTATAAAACTGGAGAATTAAGAGCAAAATCTTAATAGATAATATTTTATTTCAAGACTATTATAGAGTATACAAGAGAGAAAGATAGAAGTTAAGAACTTCTGAGGTGTATTGAAATGAAAACTAGAGCCTACTATTTATAAGAGGAAATTGGCTTCCTCTGTAAGCTTCTCTAAAGATATTTACAAAGCTTCCCTAATAAGCTTCACTAAAGATATTTACAAAGCTTCTCTAGTAAGCTTCGCTGAAGATATTTACAAAGCTTCCCTAGTAAGCTTCGCGAAAGATTATCTTGTAAACTTCCGGTTCAAGGACATCCACACAATAATATATCATAACACTCCCCCTTGGATGTCCGTGCTAAGATATCACGTGTTGCCTCATTAAAAACCTTCTGAGCAAAAACCCTGTGGGAAAAATAATCTCTGGGAAAAGAGTACAACGCAAAATCTTTTCAATCAACACTCATTGCCTCGTTAAAACCTTGGTGGGTAACAAAACCCAGTGGGAAAAATAACCCCGCACGAAGAAAAAGAGTACAATGTAATCTTAGTATCTTCTGGATACTCCCCCTGAATAAAACATTACTCAAGATCTCTGTCGCCTCATTCCAATATCATGCACTAATTTCGCAAATCTTGGAGTTGGTAATGACTTCGTAAGCAAGTCCGCAAGATTGTCATTTGAACAAACTTGTTGAATATCGATTTCACCATTTTTCTGAAGATCATGAGTGAAGAAAAACTTTGGTGATATGTGCTTTGTTCTGTCTCCTTTGATATATCCACCCTTGAGTTGAGTTATACATGCTGTATTGTCTTCAAATAGTGTTGTTGAACTTTTCGCATCCAAGCCAATCCACACTTCCCTCGTATGTGTTTAATCATTGATCTTATAGCCAAACACATTCACGGCTTGCTTCGTGGATTGCTATAATTTCAGCATGATTTGATGAAGTGGCGACTAACGTCTGTTTTCGTGGAACGCCATGATATAGCTGTAGATCCAGTTGTAAATAAATAACCTGTCTGAGATCGAGCCTTATGGGGATCAGATAAATAACCTGCATCTGCATAGCCATAAGCTGTGATCCACAATTATATGAATAAAATAAGCCCATCTCAGTAGTTCCTCGGAGATAACGAAATATGTGCTTTATTCCATTCCAATGTCTTCGAGTTGGATTGGAACTATATCTTGCTAATAAATTTACGAGAAGGCAATATCAGGTCTTGTATTATTAGCGAGGTACATTAATGCACCAATTGCACTAAGATATGGTACTTCTGGACCAAGGACTTTTTCATTATTTTCTCGAGGCCGAACACACGTCCTTTTTCACATCAAGTGATCGAACAAACATTGGGGTACTCAATGGATGTGCTTTGTCCATATAGAAACGTTTCAGGACTTTTTCTGTATAAGTTGATTGATGGACAAGTATACCTTGTTTAAGGTACTCTGAGTTTATCCGATCTAGCCGGTCCGCATGAGCTTAGACTCGGTGTTAGGCTCAGACTTATCAGGACTAGCTTTTCGGAATAGAGAGAATATAATAATTTCCGTACGTATACATATAAAAATATATTTCTAAACTTGTTGTATAAGTTAATTTTATTGTTTTAATTTCTATGAAAATCATTTATGAAGGATCAGTTAGGAACTAGGGACTGATAGAGGGAGTGCTACTAAATCTGAAACGAAATTCATACGATGAGTTGCAAAATATATCAGCAATCATTTATATTCACAAAGTAATTAAACCCACAATTTTTTTTGTGAGACGACCCTCATATATAATATCTTTCATGGCTTCCAAATTGAATAAAGGTGGCGCCATTTTTAAGTTTATCTTACGCCATGGTCTAGCTTGAAATGATCGCTCATGAGTGTTTGAAACAAATTCTTGTTGCATAAATAAACCGCTACATAATTATCAAAAAGAAAGAGGAAAAAAAAAAGAAGCAGAAAAAGGTTAAAAAGAAAATGCAATTTTCTTCATGACAAAGGCATTTGGTGGCACTGGTATTGTTTGACTGGTCAGAGTGTGACCTTCCACCACCATAACCACCACCAGTAGTACTGGAATGGAGGTGGGGTCCACTTTTTAAAGAAGTGCATACAAAATACAAACCATTAGCATACAAATTCACAGACTACTTTACCCTATAGTACAATAATTTTTACACCCACTCCACCACCTTTTTCATATTCTTATATTTGTATTAACTTGCTCCTGTTATAAAACTGGAGAATTAAGAGCAAAATCTAATAGATAATATTTTATTTCAAGACTATTATAGAGTATACAAGAGAGAAAGATAGAAGTTAAGAACTTCTGAGGTGTATTGAAATGAAAACTAGAGCCTACTATTTATAAGAGGAAATTGGCTTCCTCTGTAAGCTTCTCTAAAGATATTTACAAAGCTTCCCTAATAAGCTTCACTAAAGATATTTACAAAGCTTCTCTAGTAAGCTTCGCTGAAGATATTTACAAAGCTTCCCTAGTAAGCTTCGCGAAAGATTATCTTGTAAACTTCCGGTTCAAAGGACATCCACACAATAATATATCATAACACTCCCCTTGGATGTCCGCTGCTAAGATAGTGTGCAAAAACCTTCTGAGCAAAAACCCTGTGGGAAAAATAATCTCGAAGGAAAAGAGTACAACGCAAAATCTTTTCAATCAACACTCATTGCCTCGTTAAAACCTTGGTGGGTAACAAAACCCAGTGGGAAAAATAACCCCGCACGAAGGAAAAGAGTACAATGTAATCTTAGTATCTTCTGGATACTCCCCCTGAATAAAACATTACTCAAGATCTCTTAGTCGCCTCATTCCAATATCATGCACTAATTTCTCAAATCTTGGAGTTGGTAATGACTTCGTAAGCAAGTCCGCAAGATTGTCATTTGAACAAACTTGTTGAATATCGATTCACCATTTTTCTGAAGATCATGAGTGAAGAAAAACTTTGGTGATATGTGCTTTGTTCTGTCTCCTTTGATATATCCACCCTTGAGTTGAGTTATACATGCTGTATTGTCTTCAAATAGTGTTGTTGAACTTTTCGCATCCAAAGCCAATCCACACTTCCCTCGTATGTGTTTAATCATTGATCTTAGCCAAACACATTCACGGCTTGCTTCGTGGATTGCTATAATTTCAGCATGATTTGATGAAGTGGCGACTAACGTCTGTTTCGTGGAACGCCATGATATAGCTGTAGATCCAGTTGTAAATAAATAACCTGTCTGAGATCGAGCCTTATGGGGATCAGATAAATAACCTGCATCTGCATAGCCAATAAGCTGTGATCCACAATTATATGAATAAAATAAGCCCATCTCAGTAGTTCCTCGGAGATAACGAAATATGTGCTTTATTCCATTCCAATGTCTTCGAGTTGGATTGGAACTATATCTTGCTAATAAATTTACCGAGAAGGCAATATCAGGTCTTGTATTATTAGCGAGGTACATTAATGCACCAATTGCACTAAGATATGGTACTTCTGGACCAAGGACTTTTTCATTATTTTCTCGAGGCCGAAACACGTCCTTTTTCACATCAAGTGATCGAACAACCATTGGGGTACTCAATGGATGTGCTTTGTCCATATAGAAACGTTTCAGGACTTTTTCTGTATAAGTTGATTGATGGACAAGTATACCTTGTTTAAGGTACTCGATTTGTAGGCCAAGACAAAACTTTGTCTTTCCCAGATCTTTCATCTCAAATTCTTTCTTCAAGTAATTAACAGCTATTGAAAGTTCTTCTGGACTTCCAATAATATTGAGATCATCAACATAAACAGCAATTATTACAAATCCTGAAGCCGACTTTCTAATGAAAATACATGGACAAATAGGATCATTCGTGTATCCTTCCTTTGCCAAGTATTCACTAAGACGGTTATACCACATCCGTCCTGATTGTTTTAAACCATACAAAGATCTTTGTAATTTAATAGAACAAACTTCCCGGGAGTTTGAATTGTATGCATCAAACATCTTGAATCCTTCTGGGATTCTCATATAAATATCATTGTCAAGTCTGCCATACAAATATGCAGTGACAACATCCATTAAACGCATATCAAGCTTTTCATGTATTGCCAGACTAATGAGATAGCGAAATGTAATTGCATCCACCACAGGAGAATATGTCTCCTCATAATCAATTCCAGGTCTTTGCGAAAATCCTTGTGCAACAAGACGTGCTTTATATCTTATTACTTTGCCTTCTTCATTTCGTTTTCGCACAAAGACCCATTTGTAACCTACTGGTTTTACACCTTCAGGTGTATGGACTACAGGCCCGAAAACCTCACGCTTCTCAAGTGAGTTTAATTCTGCTTGAATTGCGTCTTTCCATTTTGGCCAATCATTTCTGTATCGACACTCGTCGATACACCTTGTTCATGATCCTCGTTATTTTCCATAACATTAAGCGCTATATTATATGCAAAAATATTGTCGACAATTGTTTCCTCTCGGTTCCATCTTTTTCCAGTATTGACATAACTGATCGAGATCTCATCATTCTCAATGATTTCAGGTACCTGAACTTCTTCTAGAAGTATTTGATCAGATTTGTCATGTATCTCTTCAGGAGATTCGTTTACCTCGACGGGGTTTTTCTCACAATTTGCTCCTTTTTTCTTTCGAGGATTTTTGTCTTTGGAACCGATAGGCCTTCCACGCTTCAGGCGTGGTTTAGATTCATGAACGGATTGTCCAATCGGGACATCCATCCGTATTGGAGCATTTACAGCTGGAACATGTGACTTTGTCACTCTTTTTAGGTCAGTAAATGCGTCTGGCAATTGATTCGCTATCTCTTGCAAGTGGATTATTTTTCGAACTTCTAGTTCACATTGCTTTGTACGAGGATCAAGATGATATTGCAACGTATTCCACTTGATTTCCTTTTCCAGCTTATTATTTTCTCCCCCTAATGTTGGGAATATTTTCATCAAAATGACAGTCGGCAAAACGTGCCGTAAATAGATCTCCTGTTAATGGTTCAAGATATCTTATAATTGAAGGAGAATCATACCCAACATATATCCCCAATCTTCGTTGGGGTCCCATCTTGGTGCGTTGTGGTGGAGCAATTGGAACATATACCGCACACCCAAAAATTCTTAGATGGGAAATATTTGGCTCCTGACCATAAGCCAATTGTAATGGGGAGAACTTATGATAACTCGATGGCATGATGCGTATAAGTGCTGCTGCATGTAACACAGCATGTCCCCAAGCTACGACAGGTGGCTTTGCTCTCATAAGCAATGGTCTAGCTATTAACTGAACTCGTTTAATCAATGCTTCAGCTAAACCATTTTGTGTGTGAACATAAGCAACTGGATGTTCAACATCTATTCCAATAGATGTACAATAGTTATTAAAAGTCTCTGATGTAAATTCACCAGCATTATCAAGGCGAATTGTCTTGATCACATAATCTGGAAATTGTGATCGTAATCGAATTATTTGAGCGAGTAATCTCGCAAACGCCAGGTTGCGAGTTGATAATAAACTTACGTGTGACCATCTAGTAGATGCATCTACTAAAACCACAAAATATCTAAATGGTCCACACTGTGGATCAATTGGTCCACATATATCACCTTGAATTCGCTCTAAAAAATTTTGGAGATTCAACTCCAACTTTTGCTGGTGATGGCTTAATTATCAATTTTCCTTGAGAGCAAGCAGCACATGAGAATTCTTTAGATTGAAAAATCTTCTGGTTTTTCAATGTATGCCCATGTGAATTTTCCATAATTCTTCGCATCATATTAGAACCGGGATGCCCCAACCGGTCATGCCATATAATAAAACCATTCATATCAGTAAATTATGGTGTACTGTCATATGTACTTCAACGGTGCTAATCTTTGTATAGTACAGTCCAGAGGAAAATACAGGTAACTTTTCTACCACACTTTTGTTACCTGATTCAGTCTTTGTAATGTATAAATATTCCATCTCCCCATCATTAGCAGTCTCAATATGATATCCATTTTCACGAATATCTTTAAAGCATAGTAAATTTCTTTGAGACTTAGTTGAGAGTAATGCATTTTTTATACTGATTTTTGTTCTCTTGGTAGTACTATGTTAGCTCTTCCGGAGCCATCAATTATCTTTGTACTACCACATATTGTACTAACATTAGCATCATTCACTATCACTTGAGAGAAGTACTTTTTATTTTTGAGTATAGTATGTGTTGATGCACTGTCTGCAAGACACACATCATCATCTCTGCTAGCCATTTTCTTCAAGAAAAATAAAAGGAATAAAATATAAGACAATACTTATATTACAAACAAAAGTTAAATATGTTACAAACATACTGAAATAAAACACACTTAAGTAAAATATTACAATCTAGATATTTAATTTATTTGGGTCTCTCCACCATCAAGCATGTAATCATCCCCCTCTGGATTGAGAAAATCTGATATATCCAGATGTGTACTTGTAGATGGGTCTTGATTCACATCATCATTTTCATAGACAAAATTTGTTTCGACATCTTTCCCTTTATTCAGCATTGATGCTTGATACAGTTTAACAAGATGTTTTGGCGTACGACAGGTACGGGCCCAATGACCTTTCATTCCACACCGATAACATAAATTCTCAACTTTTATCGGTTGCTCAGTTTGTCTAGCTGATGATTTTTCTTTATTATCTTCTCTATTCCACTTCAGGTGGCGAGATATATTTCCATCATTATTGGGGTGATTATTATTATGATACTGATTATAAAATCTTCCCCGACCACGGCCGCGACCACGTCCACGGCCCCGTCCACGACCACGTCCTCGGCCTCGCCCATTATTATCATATATACTCGCGTTCACTTCAGGGAACGGAGTAGAGCCAGTAGGGCGGGCTTCATGATTTTTCAATAAGATCTCATTATTTTGCTCAGCCACAAGAAGGCATGAGATTAATTCAGAATACCTTCTAAAACCTTTTTCTCGATATTGCTGCTGCAGGAGCATATTCGAGGCATGAAATGTGGAGAACGTTTTTTCTAGCATATCATTATCAGTAATTCCTTCCCCACATAGTTTTAACTGTGATGTAATTTTAAACATCGCAGAATTATATTCACTTACGGTTTTAAAATCCTGCAAACGTAAATGAATCCACTCGTAGTGTGCTTTTGGGAGAACAACAAATCTTTGATGATCATACCTTTCTTTCAAATTGTCCCAAAATACAAGTGGATCTTTCACGGTGAGGTATTCTGTTTTTAATTCTTCATGGACATGGTGTCGGAGAAAATCATTGCCTTAGCACGTTCTTGCATAGAGGCAGTATTTCCGTTTTTGATGGTTTCTCCCAGACCCTTGGCATCTAGATGAATTTCTGCATCTAAGATCCATGATAAGTAGTTCTTACCCGTAATATCAAGAGCTACAAAGTCAAGTTTTGTGAGATTTGACATTATAATATTTTGAAATAACTTGAAATGAGACTAGGTAGATCTTACCAATACCGTACCTACTTTGGTAACTATAGCTCAGGATGTGGAACTAGAACGAAGTCGTGCTGATAACGTGTTATAAAACTGGAGAATTAAGAGCAAAATCTTAATAGAGAATATTTTATTTCAAGACTATTATAGAGTATACAAGAGAGAAAGATAGAAGTTAAGAACTTCTGAGGTGTATTGAAATGAAAACTAGAGCCTACTATTTATAAGAGGAAATTGGCTTCCTCTGTAAGCTTCTCTAAAGATATTTACAAAGCTTCCCTAATAAGCTTCACTAAAGATATTTACAAAGCTTCTCTAGTAAGCTTCGCTGAAGATATTTACAAAGCTTCCCTAGTAAGCTTCGCGAAAGATTATCTTGTAAACTTCCGGTTCAAAGGACATCCACACAATAATATATCAGAACAGCTCCGATTTAAAATTTGTACTAACAATTTCTTTTATTCGATGTCGTGTTACCTTTGGTTTTTTTTTTTTTTTAAGAAAATGATAAATAGACATTGCTAGTAGTAACGACTTGTTACGATCCATTGGTTCGTAATACCTTTTTTTTTTTTTTTTTTTTTCCTTTTCACTTTTGATGCGTATAATCTCATATTAAGTGTACAACTGAATTCATTATTTTCTTTATTTTTTATGAGATGTTCGAATTAAAAAAATAAAGAAAATAATCAATTCAGCTGTATGCAAGCTCAATTTATTACATTATTTATTGATGACGCCCTATACTTCTGGGGTGACGGAGATAGAACTCCAATTTAGCTGTCTCTTGATCCTGATCACAACACACACAAGAACACGTTAAGACCAAGGCCGGGTTGGAATCCGGCTTAGGCCCTCGGGTGTGAGAGTAAGATCATTGAGGAAAACCTAAGTAGAAGGTACGATGAAGACCTTGTGTGTGTGAATAGGATAGAGTACGTACCTTGCCCATGGGAGCAAAAAGAAGTATATATATGACCAGAGAAAGAAACCTGCACAAGGTACTAACTGCCCTGGTACTGGATGGACATGTGGCGAGTCCCCAGTGGATCGGTCAGGAGAGTGGCTGGGAAGGTGGCGTATTTGTCAGGGAAGCATGGTTCCATCACCAACCGTTATGGTGTGTCAGATACGAATAGGCGACGTCTTGTGTACGTTTGTGCCAGCTGGGCACTACGGGCTCCTCAGGATAGAGGGAGGCAGAGTCATCTCGTGCATATATATCAGTGAGATCGGACCCCTCGGGCTTGCTTGCCTGCAATCTTCGCCGGTTCGGCCCCAAGAGTTCAGGTCCGGTTCGGGCGGATTAGGTCGCATCGGTTTGGACCGCAGAACATCCGGCCTAGAAGGCTCGGTCTCATCAGTGGCCCCTTACTCCGAGGGTCAGCTCATTCATGAGCGGCACGAGGAGTTATACTTCCTAAGCTCGATTCGGGCAAATCGCAATAAATGCGCGCATGGACTGCAATGGGACGGGAGTCTTAGAATAGTGGTTGATGAGAGGACAGGTGGGCCCCTTGTGTCAGGCTAGTGGCGTAGTCGTCTGCCTTTTGACATGACCAGGGACACGTTCATTAAATGCGAACCGTCAATGGTATTCGAAAAAGCAACTCCCGCCTCTTCATTTTTCGGGTTTCGATCGGGTTACTAGATGTTCGGGTCGATCCGACCCATTTCTGGCGCTATAAATATCACGGAGGCTGAATCATTCCAAACTTTCGCAATTCCCGTCTCTCTACTTTCCAGTTTAACGAAGACTTTGCTTCTCCGGATTTCTGATTTCGAAGATCTCGTTCTCGTTCATCACTTCTATTTAACAGGTATTGCTCCGAACTTCGCCTTTTTCTTCTCTGTTTCGACTCGTCGTCTTAATTTCTGCCATTCTTTTCGTCTCCATTTTCGAGCGCGAACCCTAGAAACTTGCTCCTGTTGAGCTTAGGGATTTATACGAGATTTGTGTCATTTCTCGTAACCTTGCGTCTTCGAGTCTGGATTCTGGCTCCTAATTTCTGAAAATTTGTTGAAATATTGCTGTAGCCATGGAAGGGCTGGATTTAGGGCATAAACTCCGTCCTGACCTGTTTGGTTGTTGCCGGAGGACCGGTGGGATATACAGGTTCCTGTTGAATGCCTGAAAACGGTTGTCTTTGAATGAATTCACTGTCATAGGTTTAGCATATAGCTGGGAAACCTGGGTCTTACCCCTGTTGTGGGAAACAGGTCCCTCCGTTCATTATGATTCCACGAGGATCAGGGTACCTTTCCTCTTTGGATTGGGGAATCATTGATCCATGATGCTAAAGCGTCCATGGGTCCAACGCACTTTGTTACGTTTTGCTTGGACTCCCATAGCTCCGGGATCATTCTTTGGAACTTTTGATCCATTATGTCCCCCGTTTTAGCCTTTTTTACTGTTTCTGTAATTTTATCGCCGTTTTTAACAACCGCCTTCCCTTTAAATTGGCCTTTAGGCTTTCTGGGCTGTGATTCTCCTTCCTCGCTTTCCCCCCTTCTTCTCCCCTCTCCTCGTCATCGTCGACGAGGATTGTCCGCCTTTTTTCTCCTACAACCCTGCTGGCTCTGCTTTTAGAACTTGTCAGATCATGGGTTTTTGATTTTTCAGGGGGGCTTCCAGCATTGGCCTCGGCATTAAACAGCTCCTCCAGGGCTAGATTCAACTGTAGCCCTTCCGCTACCAGATTCTGCCTGTCTGTCAGGATCTGGATTTTCTTTTGGATTTGATCAGGGGTGAGGGGAGTGACGGGAGTTTTTTTAGTCTTGAGAGCTTTAGAGGTTTCTATACGATCTCTCAGATCCACCTCTCTCCTTGCCCTTTGAGAGGGGGTATAGGAGTTGCCGCTAAGAGTCTTATTTCCCAATCTGACGAAGACTGATCCTTGGGGCGCTTGTCCCGAAGAGCTAGCATTTGGGTTCACGATTTCTTTCCCAGTCATTGTGAAGATTTGGTATGTCAAGAATCAACAGAAAGGACGGAATACCCTTTTAGAACCGTGAAAGACGGAAGAGCTAGATGAGGGTTTGAAATGAATTAGATTGGAAAAGCAAACGGAGCAAGAAGATTGCACTGGAAAGATTTTCGTTTCCCGGCAATGGAACCACTGATGACGCCCTATACTTCTGGGGTCACGGAGATAGAACTCCAATTTAGCTGTCTCTTGATCCTGATCACAACACAGACAAGAACACCGTTAAGACTAAGGCCGGGTTGGAATCCGGCTTAGGCCCTCGGGTGTGAGAGTAAGATCTCTGAGGAAAACCTAAGTAGAAGGTACAATGAAGACCTTGTGTGTGTGAATAGGATAGAGCACGTACCTTGCCCATGGGAGCAAAAAGAAGTATATATATGACCAGGAGAAAGAAACCTGCACAAGGTACTAACTGCCCTGGTACTGGATGGACACGTGGCGACTCCCCAGTGGATCGGTCAGGAGAGTGGCTGGGAAGGTGGCGTGTTTGTCAGGGAAGCATGGTTCCATCACCAACTGTTATGGTGTGTCAGGTACGAATAGGCGACGTCTTGTGACGTTTGTGCCAGCTGGGCACTACGGGCTCCTCAGGATAGCGGGAGGCAGAGTCATCTCGGGCATATATATCAGTGAGATCGGACCCCTCGGGCTTGCTTGCCCGCAATCTTCGCCGGTTCGGCCCCAAGAGTTCAGGTCCGGTTCGGGCGGATTAGGTCGCATCGGTTTGGACCGCAGAACATCCGGCCTATAAGGCTCGGTCTCATCATTTATCAATTTTGAATTTTCACTGAACAATTTTGAATCAATAACACTCACTCCGTCCTATTTGAAGCTTCACTTTTTACCCAAATAGGTGTCCCGTTAGAAGCTTCATCATTTCCTAAAATGGTAAAAAATGTAGGGCCCACTTGTCATACACACTCACTTCTTCCTCTCACATACTCCCTCGGTCCCTCTCGAATTAGGACAAATTTCCATTTTGGGTGTCCCATTCGAATTAGGACAACCCCAAAATGGAAGTGTTTTATTTAATGGGACCCACATTCACACTCACAACAACTTTCCACTCATTATTCTCTACCCCACTTTCTCTCTCCTATTTCACTTTTCATACTCACAACACCTACTCCACTAACACTTTTTCCTTAATCCCCGTGCCCAACCGAAAAATCCTAATTCGAGTGGGACGGAGGGAGTACTTAAATTATGTGGCCCACTTGTCATACCCACTAACTTTCCTCTCTCACATATTTAAATTGTAGGCCCCACTTGTCATACCCACTAACTTCTTCTCTCTCATAACCAAAATAGTGAAACTTCAAATGAGACGGAGGGAGTATAAGATTAATTGAGATTTAAGGTAGCGTTAAACCATAAAGCATAAAGCAAGGTGGGATATGGTGAGGTGGCTTTGCAGCTTTAGCTAATCTTTTTCGTTGGTTTTTGAGAAAAACTGTCTGCTTTAAAAAAATGAGTAGTGAGTTGTGTGGAACCAATAAAGTAAAATTCAATTTACTTTTATCCACATTTTTTTCCAGTGCACTAATCAAGATGTTCAAAATAACAGTTGCATAACATAATTGTACTGTTTACTAAACTGTTTGTACTCAACAAAACAATAACAGCCAACATTCCCATCATGGTTTGTAGGTTATGTGGGAGCTAAAGTACCCAAAACCTCCCCTGGTGCCGTGTGCAGTCCGAATGCAACCACATTTTTATATTTTTTAATTGATGGTTGCGATTAATTATGTCTGAGATGAATTTTATTCGAGATTTAGTTGATCACAACCAATAATTTAGACATAGAAAGACGTGACAGCCATATACTACAGCAAGGCAGTGAAAACCCGGATGCAGCAGTTTTCAAATTTCATCATCAATCTCTAAAAAAACCCACCCTTTTCCTATTTCTGATATTCTCACATTCTTTATTATTCATTATTTAAAAAAGGGTTTGCATTTGGGATTGTAATGAATGGCCAAACTAAGGGAATGTTGGATTCCTCATTGTCTTTACCTAAACCACCCCCATTCCTTCATAATATTTTAAGTTGAAATATAGGTATATCCTATACATACATTATACCATTTCTTGAAACTATGGAAAATCCCATTAAATCCATTAAGACAGCAACAAAATTCAACAACACATATCTAGGCAATAAGATGACTGGTGATGTAATACCCCATAGTCTGGTTTTGGTTTTATTATGTGTATAATATGTATATGCTTAATAATATATAATTGTTCTTTGTCCTGAATCAAGTGATTTTAATTTTTCAGATATTGAAAAAGTAATTGAATTTCTAATTAACCCTTTTCAGTAAAATGCATGATTGACACAAGGGTAGATTCAAGTTTTCCTTTTTTTGAAAAAGGACACAAGTAAATCTGCATAAAGTACAACTCCAGAAAGACAGAGTTTTGATAATAGGATTAGGATGTCCAAACAAGGTTAAGATAAGGTTTCTTACCTATATACTACTCCCTCCCCCTGGCTCAGAAAAATAGTCTCATTTTGACCTTTTATAGTCAACAAAAATAAACATTGACTGAACATTGGTGTCAATTTAATTATCACAATGAAATTCTAAAAATTGTTATTGATAAATCACTTAATGATTTATCAATTACAAATTTTATAATTAAACTAGAATGATTATATCGTCACCAATGGTTGGTCAAAGTTCATTTTTGTTGACCATAAAAAGTCAATATGGAACTATCTTTCCTGCACAGAGGGAGTTTTTTTTTTTTTTACTTTTCTATTTTTACATTTTTACTAAAGTTGAAGCCAATTATATAGTATTCCCTGACCCAGTGACAGGCATGCTACTTCTCTTTATACCACTACTATATAGTTTATACACAAAGTACTGAAAGAGCTTTTCTTTTCTTGGGTTTATCAGATTATATTGTGAAATGGGTATCAAGCATGATGAAAAGCAAAAGTTGGGTTCTAATAAAGAGGATTCTGCCATTAAATTAAGCAAAAAGATGACCACCATTTGAGAGCCTGCAGCTGCCTTTTTTTCAAAATAAGCTTCACAAATATTTGGAGGAGAATTTTTGAATCAAAATTCCATTCAAATGACAAGGCAAGGAGAGGTTGCTGCATTCTGGTTTATGACATGTTTGTGGCTTTGGAGTTCTGCAAATTGTTTGCTTTCCCCCAAAGGTGTAAACTTTGAAGGTAAAATCTTCAACAAGTTATGGTCTTTATTTACTTTAAAAATCAGTAAGAATGAGTTTTTTTTTTTTACTTCAGTGCAAGCTTTGATGGGTATTAAAGCTTCTTTATTGGACCCTCATGGTGTTCTTGATAATTGGGATGCTGATGCTGTTGATCCTTGTAGCTGGACTATGGTCACTTGTTCTGCTGAGAGCCTGGTAATTGGCTTGTAAGTCAGTCTGTCTATCTTCAAGCATAGCCTTTTTCAACTTGTGTGTGTGTGTGTGTGTGTGTGAAGATTTCTTGATTTTGATTAGATTTTCCACCAAGAAAGTTAAATTTTAGAAAAAAAAAAAAGATTAATGTTACATGACTTTTTCAGGGGGACTCCAAGCCAAAAATTATCTGGGAAACTTGCTCCAAGCATTGGCAACTTAACAAATCTGCAGATTGTGTAAGTACCTAATTAATACCCTCTTCAAAAATGCACACACATATTTGTAAAAATTGATTTGGGTATTTTTTTTTTCTTTCCCCCCAGCCTTTTACAGAACAACAATATAACAGGAGTAATCCCAGCAGAGCTTGGAAGGCTGCAGAAGCTTCAAACACTTGATCTTTCTGATAATCTCTTCATTAATGAAATACCCTCTTCTCTGGGTCACTTGAAAAGCCTCCAATATATGTAAGATTTAAATTCAGGATAGCGATAAAATTTCATTTGATCATTCTCTTTATGGTTCTAAAATTAGTTTTTGAACTTGATTTTAGGAGGCTCAACAATAACAGTCTTTCTGGAGAAATTCCAGCTTCACTGGCCAACATGACTCAACTTGCCTTTGTGTAAATTTCTTCACTTTTTTTGATAAATTTATCCACATTTCTTGTACTATGAAATAATTATTGGAGAAGATGTGTGATTCTTTTTGATTGTTTATTTCAGGGATTTGTCATATAATAACTTTAGTGGCCCTGTTCCTAAATTTCCTTCAAAGACATTCAAGTAAGCTCAATATATATATATATATATATCCTACTGAATTTCTTTCCCTACATTCTTTCCGCTATCTAATTCTTACCTTCACTAATGCAGCATTGTTGGGAACCCGCTTATATGCGCTACAGGTTCAGAGCAGCAATGTTTAGGAATGACACTTATGCCTATGTCCATGACCTTGAATAGTACACAAAGTATGATATTAGTGAACCTTCATTGCATGATCCCTTAATTGTTTTGATTTACTTTAATGAATTGTGACCCCTTCTAATTCATTATTTTCAAAATTTTGTTGTTAATATTTATAAAATTTCCTGGTTTTGTAGCTGGTCTTCCTTTGGCAAAACCAAAAAGTCACAAATTTGCAGTTGCCCTTGGGACAAGCCTTGGATGCATTTTCTTACTCATATGTGGATTCGGGTTTCTCTGGTGGAGACTAAGGCATTACCGACAAACCTTCTTTGATGTTCCAGGTTGGTAAATCACAATGAATTAAATTCAAGAAAAAAGAAAAACCGCTTCGTTCTTCACTTTCTAAATTGCTCAAATCAATCTCATGTGTCTTCCAAATCATCCAGAGGGTCATCATCACGAGGAAGTTTCCCTAGGAAATTTAAGGAGATTTCAGTTCAGGGAACTTCAAATTGCCACAGACAACTTCAGCAACAAAAACATATTAGGAAAAGGAGGTTTTGGAAACGTCTACAAAGGGCATCTTCAAGACGGAACATCAGTAGCAGTAAAGAGGCTCAAAGATGGCAGTACAGCCGGAGGAGAAAAACAATTCACAACAGAAGTTGAAATGATCAGCCTAGCTGTACATCGTAACCTCCTCAGGCTATACGGATTTTGCATGACTCCCACTGAAAAGCTTTTAGTCTATCCATACATGTCTAATGGAAGCGTTGCTTCACGCCTCAAGGGTAAAATCTTTAAGACACCCCCATTTCTGAAATGCCGATTCTTGATAATTTACCGAGTAAAAATTTGATCTTTTTACTTGACAGCTAAACCGGTACTTGATTGGAGCATAAGGAAGAGAATTGCTTTGGGAGCTGCAAGAGGACTTTTGTATCTACACGAGCAATGTGATCCTAAGATCATTCATAGGGATGTGAAGGCTGCAAATATACTTCTTGATGATTGTTGTGAGGCAGTTGTGGGAGATTTTGGGTTAGCTAAGCTTTGGATCATAAGGATTCGCATGTCACGACAGCTGTGAGGGGTACGGTGGGGCATATAGCACCGGAGTATCTCTCAACTGGTCAGTCATCTGAGAAGACGGATGTATTTGGCTTTGGAATCCTACTTCTTGAACTTATCACTGGACAGAGAGCTTTAGAGTTTGGAAAGGCAGCTAACCAGAAAGGAGCTATGCTTGATTGGGTAAGCATCATATCATCTCTTAATAGGCACATCCGCATGTTTTGAACCATAATACTTATGTTCATCTCCATTTTTATCCATTCATGTAGTTTTTTAGCAGTTTTAATCATACTCGAAATAAGCATTTGCTAGGCACAAACCCCCTAATGGCATCGATTTACAAAGTTAACTAAACCCGACACACCACCTCCGTTCTTATATGGATCCACGCTTATTAATTATGAATTGTGCTTGCAGGTGAAAAAGATTCATCAAGAAAGAAACTAGACATTCTTGTCGATAAAGATTTGAAAACCAATTTTGATATGATTGAACTGGAGGAAATAGTTCAAGTGGCACTTCTATGCACTCAATATCTCCCAGGTAACAGACCGAAGATGTCGGAAGTGGTTCGGATGCTGGAAGGGGATGGGCTTGCAGAGAGATGGGAAGCTTCTAAAAAATTCGAATCATCAAGCGGTAAGTTTAGAACAAGAGAGCTCTCCTCGTCAGAACGATACTCTGACCTCACCGACGACTCTTCATTACTTGGACAAGCCATAGAATTATCAGGTCCGAGGTGAATCGTTCTCTTATACATTTTACTTCATGAAGACATGATTTTAGAATAGAAATTTAAAAGGAGGGTTTATAGTTGCAGATGTGTGTAAATGTCCAAAGTAAGTTTATTTTACAGTAAGGTAATGTGTCTAAGTTTTGAAAGGCTCTTTAGTGTTACTTCTGAACTGTACAGACGCATTTAAATGATTTGTTTTGGATGGAGAATTGATGTGAATATAGTATACCCTTCCTTTTGTATGTTCCAAACTAAGTGTCGCATTTCTAAATAAATAAAAAATAGTCTGAATACAACCTTAACGTGGTATAAACAGTGTACAAACAAGTAAAATACGTAACATTGACAAGTCAACATCATCAGCAACACCTAATGAGCTACCTACATATAAAGAGTTTCTCAAGCTTTGATTCTCCTATAACTTCCTGGGCTTGAGCAATTACACTTCTGCTGCCATCAATTACGGGTATTGGTAATTTTTTTTTTACCAATACCCGTAATTCACCCCTGAGAACCAATCAATACCATCGTCATCAAAAACTTGTTGTGGTCGAGGAACACGATATGGAACATGAGTCGATGTGTACTGTAACTTTAACTTTGACGAAGCTCTTTCCAACTTCAACAGCTCATTCTTGAACCACATATCACTCTTCTCCGAATGAGTATAGTGTACATCAACTTCCTCAACTACAGGTGAATGCGCGAAAAGTAGCTTTACCATATCCAAAAACGACCCCTCTATCTCATCCTTCTCATCATATCTTGTTATCTCTATCTTCACCACACGAAGTTGATTAAAGCAGCAGCTTACTTGGGCTAGGCCTTCAGCAAACACTGTAAAATCTTTATTTATAGGTCCTGAACCCTGTAAATTTTGATTATAAGACCAAACTATGAACATTCAAGTTACGAGAAAACATTTAAAAGACTTATCTAAATAGAAAAAAACAAACAAAAAAAAAACATATAGACTCACTCTGATGTGGAGTTCCTTTAAGTTTGAGGAGGATACGAGAATGGAAAACACTAGCGACATCTCTTCTAAGTGATCAAAGTGAAGTCCATCTAGTTCAATGACCTCGACTTTATCACATGAGATGTTAATTCCTCGCCATATGCATCTTGCAGCCAAATACTAGAAAAAATAAAAGATATTAAAAGAAGAGTCAGATTGAAAGTATTAATCAAATTAAAAGATATAGGAAGAATATAGAAAAGTTAATATCAATTACCCTAAGAAAATATCCGGATAAGGTCAATTTTCGAATCAGAGAAATCCACGCGGGAAGCTGGACCTTAAAGCTTGACAATTGTTTGCTTGTGTCTGCTTCTGTTGTCATCTTAAATATGACATCAGTAAGATGTGGGCTATTCTGTAGATCAACACTCTTAAATTCGCCTTCCACGTGAAAGTACGTGAGTTTTGGCACGTAAGTAAAAAGAAAGTCGAAGTAAATTTCAGAGAGAACTAACTTCTCGAGATATGGGCAGTTGTTGATAACCTCTTGAATTACATTGACTGCAGAGAACTTGTTAAGCTCAAGGCTAACAAGACCCATGAAGGCAGTAAATTTATGAGGTAGTTCTAACCAACAGTTGGATAAACTCAAGTGTTTTAAGACATCAAAGGAGAAGAAACAGGGAGGAAGTGTATAAATGTCTGAAAAGTCAAGTTTAAGCTCATTGACACCGCTTTTTCTAAGAAAAGATATCCAGATGTCAATATCAGGGTTAGAGAAAGGGGATTGAGTAGTGAAAATGAATGTATGAATTGTGCCACGGTGAGATAAGAGGACGGAGTTGACTATTCTTGCTAGCTTGTCTGAATCTGTGGAGTGAGGATCTATAGAGTAATCATCGAAAACGAGCTTGGAGATATTATTCCATTTGTCCCTCCATTTTGTTGATAAGATGGATGTGGAAACGGTTGTATTGATAGGAGACGGCCTAAGATATTGTCTAATATTTCCCAGGGCAGATCGCTGATTCTATCCTCTGATCCAATGTATTCCATAGTGATCTGAAACTCTTTTCTTGATCAACTTCAGAATGCATGAGAGTTTATATACACAAGCAATGAGAAAACTAAAGGAAGAAATGAGCTGTCAGGATAGGTGAGTTGATATGTTTTAAACTATATTAAATCGATAATTTTGATGCCGGCGTTGATAGCCGGCTTTCTTGTTGTTATTGGTGTCAGACTCAGGTCATTGTCAGTGTCAAATCTACGCGTTGCAGTGCTGGGGAAGTTAGGTATTTATTTTTAGTTTTTGCTCTTTCTTCTTTCGTGATGGTTTTGGTCTAGTCCCCATCACATTTAATTTTCTTATTTTTAATAAAATTTAGGGGGCTTTTAGCCCTTTTCGTTTGAAAAAAAAAAAAAAAAAAGTCTGTTCTGCTCATTTGAAAAAAAAAAATTGGGGTTGTCCAACCGGGCGGCCCAAGTCTTGCACGGTCCGGAAGCTTCGGGCCAGTGGGGCTTCAGGCTTACCACCCGCTATAAATCATCAGGCCCACTTGCTGGATCCCATCCCGTTTCTGTGATGGGTTGCTCTTGCACTAGTGCGTAAAAATCCAATTCCACTATCAGCTTCTATAATCTTTGAGAACGCAAATATTCCTTCATAATTGATATGGACTCGACGGAGTCACAACCTGAAAGTTTGTTCGACTCATTCTTCATGGAGCGACTCTCCTGTGCGGCCGCCGCACGGCGTGCGACTGCGCCAGGAGCCGAGCCGCTTTTTTTTTTTTTTTTTTTTTTTTTTTTTTTTCAATCCCAATTTTTTTTCCTCCCAACAAAAGTAACACTTCTTATAACGAAATGTAACATTTTTTTTCTTCAAATGTAACACTTTTTTTCCCCAAAAATGTACCACAATTTTGCTTCAATAAATTAAAGATTGACAACTAAATTAGTGTAACACTTTCTATAAAGGAGTGTGACACTCATTTTTTTCAAATGTAACACTTTTTTTAACCCAAAATTAACATATGATTGACAACTAAAACTAATGTTACATTTTATGAAAAATGAATGTAACATTTTTTTCCTCAATTGTAACAGTTTATATTCTTAAATGTAACATTTTATATGAAATGTAACAATATTTTATTGAGAAAGTAACAATTGGAATGCAAACCCATTTTTTTGTTGTAAAAAACTGCTGTTACATTTAACAGTTTTCGTGTTACATTTTGAAGATGAATTTATTACTTTTATCAGAACAGAGTGTTACATCTTAGCTGAAGGAGCAGCTCAAACTTTTTATGTGTAAAAAATTATATTTTTTTTAAAAAAAAATCAAACCATATCATGACCTATGTAGTTTTATTCGTCTCGTCGAGACGAACACAACGGTATTTTTAAATATTTTTTCTGAGTTATACATCTCAAGATATAGCATTTTAAAAGTTATTAGTTTTTTTTTTTAAATGGACACGTGTCAAAATCTGGGAGAGTGAGGGTTGGATCTGGACAGTCGGATGTAGCATACCAACCAGCCGCGAGGAGCAGCAGAACCAAACACCCTTGCCGCACCATGTGCGGCGGATGTAGGGAAGAATTTGTCTTCTTCATGCCCAAAAAAATTACTCCAACCCTACTACTTTTACTGTCCTTAAATTAATGTCTAAATTTTAAAGCATCTAAAAATCCTGAATTTTTATACAATTTAGTGGCAAAGATATTTTTATATTTTTGAAATCTTCTTTCGAAACATTCAGTTTTGCATTTTTAACGAGGCTAGTGAAAAAAAATATAAAAAAAAAAACATTTAGGAAAATAGTTATTCTAAAAAAGACATTTATTTTGAAACGAAAATTTCTTGGGAATGGACATTCATTTTCGGACAGAGAGAGAGTACAATATAATTGGGACAACATTTACATCTTTTGTTGCGTTACAAAATACTGCGTTTATAAATCTGGAAATAGATACTATAGTGTAATTTTATCGTAGTACAAATAATGTTTAAATTATATAAACACAATTTTTAAAAGCGTTAAAAGTGTTGACAAGTCAGAAGCGCTATTCCCTCCGTCTCAAAACACATTGCACCGTTTTGAGAATAAACGAGAATTAAGGAAAGAGTATATATATTCCAAAGTATTGTGTGGGAAAGAGATTTTGAGTACGATAAGTTGAATAAAAATTTACAAGTGAGACCCAAAATCAAGTGTATGAGTATGACAAATGGGGTATGGAGAATAGAAAAATAATAAAAATTAAAATTGAACATTTTTTGAAAAAAAAAAAAGAAAACTTACTAATAGGACACCTAAAAATAAAATTAGCGCAATGTATTTTGAGTTTGAGACGGAAAAATATTTATTTTTAGAGAGAGAATAAGTTTGAGTGAAGGCAACTAATCATTTGTATTAACCATAAACACGTTTCAGGACATTTACAAGGCCAAGGCTTGGGATTGGGATAATGTCGGACCCGAGAGTTAATCTTCTACTAATAAGTACCATGAGTTAGTATTTTATAAGGTAAAATAACATGTATAGTAATAATTACAATAAAATTATTCATCAAACTGTTATACAATCTGACTGCACATTTTTAAAATCAAGATAATGAATGAGGTTGGGTCGGAGGACGGTGCTCATGATGCTGCTACCTACATAAATTGACTATTAGGGTTTCAACTTCCCAAAAGTCTATTTCTGCAACTAATGTCGACAAGAAAACTACAGCATAGCCCAACCAAAGAAATTCAGTTCATTATCCTTGCGTATACTCTAGATTTACATGAATATAGCTTATCATTGATTGCAAATGCGCATTTCGACAACCAATTATGACGTACACCTTCACACATCAAAATTTCAATAGTGATGTATCGACAAGGAACTACAACAATCAAAATATTGCTCACTTGGCACGGACGCACAGGCCGCCTATGCGGCCACAAATGTAGTGGGTGTGGCTGCC
Organism: Campanula takesimana; assembly: GCA_026119855.1. Classification (NCBI taxonomy): domain Eukaryota; kingdom Viridiplantae; phylum Streptophyta; class Magnoliopsida; order Asterales; family Campanulaceae; genus Campanula; species Campanula takesimana. The sequence goes on from JAOWBW010001518.1 coordinate 112,782, forward strand.
TCCTCAGAACTTTTTCATCAGATTCAAGATATTGATCCGAACAAATATAAACAAAGAATAATGAAGCATAAATTGTTCTTGAAGTATCATATGATCATGGAGTTGGAGTTGATGAATAAAAAAATGTTAATGCTCGACAAAGGAAAGGTGGCACATCAACATGTTGACCACCAATCCATGGGTCGATGTTAATGTAACTAAGCCATTTCAAGTTGGTTGGGTTGGGTTGGGTTGTCCACGTGATTTGAGGGTCCGTCAGGGTTCCTTGGTGCCACTGCCACCCAATTTGGGTTATTGCTGTGAGTTGTGGGACCTAATCCTCACGTGGCTTCCTTACTGTGGGTGCACACTATTTATGTGGATCCCCCCCCCATCCCATCTGACTCAGCTTCTTTTGGTAGTATGGCTCAGCTGTAAACACCGTTACATATTTTCATCTGGGTCCCTCCACAAAAAAGACAATCACTTTCACTCCTCTTTCTTATCTTGCTAATCACAATCGAGGATGTTCGACCCAAATCAACCAAAATGTATTGGGTTGGTTGGTCTCCTGTAAAACGCGTTTTTCCTAATGGTTAGGACAAACGTGTTTTTCAAAACCCCCAGAAGACTTTATATTGATATCCAGAAGACTTTATAATGATATCCAGGACCCTTCTGGCTATCACTTTCAAAGGTTCTGGCTTTCAATCTCATATCCAGAAGGTTTTATATTGATATCCAGAACCAGAGAACCCTTCTGGCTATCACTTTCAAAGGTTCTGCTATCAATCTCATATCCAGAAGCCTTTATATTGATATCTAGGATCCATCTGGCTATCAATCTCATATCCAGAACCGTTGAGAAGTTCCGATTATTTACAAAAATGCCACCGCATTTTTTTTAAAACACGTTTTTTCCTAATTGTTTGAAAAAATGCGTTTTTTCCCAAGATTTTGCGAAATGTATTCCATTGATCACTTAATCATTCAATCATGCAACTAAAATAATCACTCTTATTGCAACAGCCATTCACTAAAATAGTCACGGTTTTAACCATTATTTGCACTCAAGGATAGTACTTATCGGTCTTAAAATATCCAATTTTTATTTTTGATCAAGAAAATGAACATTATAAATAAATGACAATCCACCCCCTCAACTGAAAACTGTCATGTTGGTAGCTGAAAAAGAAAAAAATTATAAACTTTTCCTCGGACCCATCACGTGCCTCGCGAGGTTCGATCACGTGAGTTCCTCAGATGACACGTGTAGATACAGGTAGGAAGTCCTACTACTACGCAGTTAATTAAAGCCAAGTCAGCAGACAGTTTGATCAGAGGGATGGCACAAGTCATCTAATCCAGTCGAGAGACTTTGGAAAAACACCAACCAAGTTTATTGATTCCAAAAGCCAAAGCAGAACGGGTCCCACAGCAACACCCGTGTCCTGACCCCACCTAGAATAGTAGCCAACCACAAGTAAATTCAACAGCATTCCACACCCACTAATTCACTTCCACGTGTCCACCCCTAGATTCCCTCCACTCACTTCCCTTCCCTTCTTCTTCACCGTTTCCCACAAAGGAAAAAATCACTCCAAACATTCAGAAAAAGAAACAATATTTGAAAGAGAGAAAAATGTTGAAAGAAGAAATTATAAGTTTAAAGAGTGGCAACTGGGCACGTGCTTGCGACACGTGCCACATGGCAGCCTGCACGGTGTACTGCCGGGCTGATTCAGCGTACCTCTGTACAACCTGTGATGCAGATATCCATTCTGCTAATCCATTGGCAAGCCGGCACCACCGGGTGCCGGTTATGTTGATTCCGGGCTCTCCCTATGGGCCCCAGGCAGTTGACCAAGAGTCAATGATGAGTATGGGAGGTGATACAGAGGGCGGGTTCTTGTCCCAAGAAGCGGGGGATACCTTAGATGAAGAGGATGGTGATGGTGATGGTGATGGTGATGATGAAGCAGCTTCATGGTTAATTTTTAATCCTCCGGCGAACAACAGTCGGAATCAAAACAACACAAATGGTTTCTTTCTGGGTGGAGAGGGTGTTGATGAGTACTTGGACCTTGTTGAGTACAATTCCTGCCAACATAATCAGTTCAGCAGTGATCATATTCAGTATAATGATCAGCAATTCAGTGATGATTGTTACAATAATCAGCAACAAAAGTACTATACTGTGCCTCATAAAAACTACGGAGGGGAAAATGATAGTGTTGTTCCGGTTCAATTTGGAGAGGCGAAAAATAATCAAATTCAGCAGCAGAATTTTCAACACCAGAAGTTTGAGACTGGGTTCAAGTACGAGACCTTAAAGACTGGATATGCATACCCTGCTTCACATAGTCACAGCGTAAGTTCTTCTTACAAATCATTTACACTTGCAAGCATTAATTTTTCATGTTATATCAATTTTTTTAAAAGTAGTTTTAACACTATAAAGTCTGTATCAGTCAATTTTCTCTACTAACGGAAAACTAATGGATTATGCAAGTTCATCTCATAACCAGAAATATTATCTCCCAGATAATCTACTTTATGAAAGTTTCTGTCTTTCTGCAGGTTCGCCTATAGTTAGATCCTAAATGTCTGCTTTCGTGAATGCTATCTTAAAAGTTTTTCTGGGAAATGGGCTCAAGCAAATTAATAAAATTACTTTAGATTTCGTGAAAAATAGTCCATTTGCTTTTAACCATATAAAAAGGGGTAGCACTGAAGGAATTAAGCTCTAGAAGCCAAACAAAGGGTGTTGTTATACACACCCGTAAAATTAATGAATACAACCGTAAGTATGCTTGAAATTTTAAATGATACAACATTGTGATGCACAGTACGGGTGTATTCATTAATTTTACGGGTGTATAACAACACCCCCCAAACAAAAAGTGGGTCTAACAAGCATCTTATGCAGTTCTCTTCCTTTACTCTTTCAACACCTTACCCCATTTTCTTTCTCCTTCACGAGGTTGAATCCCTATTCACTCAAACATTTAACATAGGTTCTTAGCTTTGTACTTTCTTCATCCCTTCTTATTCTTCAATTCTCTAAAGCGTAATCAAGTTTGACATAAAGCTTTAAAACTAAGACAAGACTGATAGAGGTAACTTCCAATGAGTCATGACCAGTTTCAGAAAGAGAAGTATTATGAGAACCTCCGGTAAATAGTTGAACTATGAATCTTGAAATCACATTACCTATTTTAGTAATTCAAACAAGAGGTTATTCTAACGTGTGGACCAGAACCTTACCACATAAATTAGCAGAGTAACATAATGTTTTGTTCAAACATGAATGAGTATATGTCTATTTCTATGAAATTTTTAGTCTCCCACACTATCAATCAAAAGAAGAAAGCTGATGAGTAGTGTTTCCTTGATGATAACAGATTTCAGTGTCTTCAATGGAACTTGGTGTCGTACCAGACTCGGCAACGAGTGATGTCTCGATTTCTCACCCAAGACCCCCAAAAGGCACAATCGATCTATTCTCAAGTTCTCCTACTCAGATGCCTACCCAACTAACTCCAATGGATAGGGAGGCCAGAGTCCAAAGGTACAGAGAGAAAAAGAAGACACGTAAATTCGAGAAGACAATCAGGTATGCCTCGAGAAAAGCTTATGCAGAAACAAGGCCTAGAGTAAAAGGCCGGTTCGCAAAGAGAACAGATCTAGATGTTGAAGTGGATCAAATGTTCTCCACGGCACTGATGACGGAAAGTGGATATGGAATTGTCCCATCATTCTAATTGCACGGATGTATGGGAAAAATAGAACTCTATTCACAATGGAGTTCTACCAGTTATTACTGGGTTGCATTTTTCCATTTTTAACTGGTTTTCCATATGAAGCATAAACTTAGTAACTTCATAATCTCATGTTCAAGTCTTCCTTTCCTGTAATGTATATAAATCTATCACAATTTGGATGCTTAGATCATAGTAATTGTAGTACTGCTTTTTGAATTAATTTCTGGAACTAGATGGAGAGAAACGTGAAGCTTATACTCCCTCTGGCCCATAAGAAAGTCTCTCACTCTCCATTTTGATTTCTCCCAAAATATAGTCTCATTTCTAAACATTTTAATGTGATTTCAAGAAGATAAGAGTAAGGCTACAACCTTAAGAAGAACGACTAGTCAAATGGACTTTTTTTTTCGGGGGGGGGGGGGGTGTGGAGGGTACCAAAAGCTTAAAGAAGTAAGCATCTCTTCTGAAAAATAAGGGAAGGATACAGTATGGTACCTCTTTGGAAAACAAGGAACAAATTTGTGCCACGAGGATCACAGTTATCCAGAAAGCTTAAAGCTCTAAATTCCTTTGGCCTTTTCGAACCTTTTGTTGTCGTCTACAATCCGAACTCATTATTAAGTATTGCCTGGTCCTGCTGCTATCTATCCACTCAGGTGAGTGTATTCTTATTATAAGTACAGCACGTAGTCCAGCACCTACGACGAACAAAGTAATCATGACCGCACAAAGTGGAAATATTCTCATTAGATATCTTACAACACATTAACTTTTTCTTCAGAAAGGAAAGAATGAAATTCAAGGTGTATCACAACCAGGAACATATGCATGTATCTAGACTCTAAAGAGACTCACACAAGTAAAGCATAAAGAAGCCTACAAATCCAATTTTATAGCTTCGACAAGTGTGTCATCTAAGGAACATACAAATGTGATCAGAATACAAGGTTTTGACTAAATTAAATGCAAGGACAAGGTTAGCCAGGAATGAAGGAGAAACTAAGAGCCAAAAGAAGACTAGAGGGGAGAAGTCCTATAATTCTTACAGTAGCACATATGTTTCTCAGAAAAAAAAAAAATGCTCCATTGGAATTTTGAGTAATTGGTTTCCACAGACAATATTTCAAATAATCGAAGTGCCTGCATCATATTTTTTATTTTAATACTTCCTCCATCCCAAAATGAAATGTCTAATTTTCATTAAGGGACATTCTGAAAATGTTTACTTTTTATAAAATTTAATTGCAAAAAAGCATAAATATTCTTACTAATCCACTTTCGAAACTATTAGTTTTGCAAGTATATAATGAATAGTGATAAATAAAAGCTAAAAAAACATTTCGGGACAAAGTTATTTGGAAAATAAGCATTCATTATGGACATTTTTTTTTTTAAAGAAAAGCATTGATTATGGGACGGAGGAAGTACCATTTGATTAGCACATACGACATTAAACAATTGTTTAGATTTTCTTAAAGGGGAATAAAGCACATACGAGGTTCCGTTCCCTACAAATTAATGTCTGCATGAAAAAGTCAACCGCAGCGCATAGAGAAATAGATCAGACAGTCTCAGAACTAACATATAAACATTTAAGGATAGAATATTTAGTACATAACATAAAAAGGCCTGAGTAAGTTACCAGAGTGTTTTAAGGACATCCCTCCAACCAAGAAATTCTGTAAAGACAAGCTTCAAAAAGTGTAGTCAAGGATCAGTCCAACCATCATTTCCATTTTTTACCGAACCAATTATATAACCTTTAATCAACTTTAAGCATCTGGCATAAATATAAAGCAACCTTGCATTCTACTGCGTGAAAAAAAGGTGCAAGGCTGATAAGTTGAATGTAATAGAATTCATTATCTCCTATTAACAGTTGCATGAAATGAAAGAAGAATTCTTAAAGTTAAATTAAAAAAAGAAAAACTTAAATGTATACTCCCTCCGTCCCAAAATGATCTTCACATTTGACTATTCAAACTTTTTAAGGATATGAACACTTGCTTCACTAGCCATGTTGTGTTTATGCATATTTGAACCCAAATTGTAAAAATGGGAAGAACTTTTTGGGACAACGAAAAATGGCAAATGAGAAGATCATTTTTGGGACGGAGGGAGTAATATTTAAAATATATAGCGAGATAGATTTTTTACACAGCTTCCAAGTCTTTTAGCACCAAATTCTCTTATCGAATTCGGAGGTTATTCTTGAGTCTGGATAATGTCTTTTTTCACCAAGTCTTATTTATTTCACCAAATAGGATTACTTCCACCATAATAATCAACATCTCAGTCATGAAGATGCGTCATTTATCAGCATATCGATAAAGTCCATTTGAAAGTTGAATATTCATAAAACAGTTCAAATTCTTAAAGGATGCCCTTTTTAACTTTATGTATTTTCACTTGTAAAGAGAAAGTGAAAGATCAACTTGAGTTCAGCACATAAGAGTCGAGCATTCATGGACAAACTTGTACTCCCTCTGTCCCAGAAGATAGTCTCATTTTGATTTTTTATGGTCAACAAAATTGAACTTTAACCAAACATTGGTGTCAATCTAATCATCACAACAAAATTCTAAAATGTCTTACTGATAAATCACTTAGTGATTAATCAATTACAACTTTTAGAATTTCACTAGAATGATTAGATTGACACTAGTGTTTGGTCAAAGTTAATTTTTGTTGACCATAAAAAGTCAAAATAAGACTACTATCTTTCTGGGGCAGAGGGAGTATGAAATAACTAACTCCAGGGATGTACCTTTTAGAATCCTTTTTAGTTCATTCACCACCTATTTGAGAGGGGGAGATGTAAAGTTCAGAAAGTTCAAAAGCAGAAGCAAGAAAATCTAACGCTGAAAAATATCCATCTGCACTTTTTTACTTTGCTCTAAGGAAAAGAATCAAAGTAAGACAATAGCAAGATTCATCTGCACTTTTCACTTTTAACTTTTAAGGAAAAGAATCAAACTAAGGCTCCGTTTGTTTCCCGTAAAATAACTTCCGGAAAATGTTTTCCCCATTTTCCGGTGTTTGTTACGCACCGGAAAATGAGGAAAATATTTTCCGGAAAATGGTTTTCCCTCTTTTCTAAGTAAAATGGCTTACGGATTTTTACTAAGTAAATCATTTTCCGAAAAATGTTAACTCTCTCACTCACACCCAACTCTCCATAAAACCCCACCCTACCCACTACACCTCTAACACCACCCTCTTCATCCATCTTATCCACCACCCCCACCACCCCAGCACCCACCCCCACCCTACCCCACCCCACCCCCACCCACCCAAAAAAAAAAAAAAAACTTTTCACTCATATTTAAAAAAAAAAATGAATATCTCCACACCCCAACTACCCAGCAACCACCCCACCCCCACCCTACCCCACCCAAAAAAAAAAACTTCTTTTCACTCATATTAAAAAAAAAAAAAAAATTGAACATCTCCACCACCCCCAACTACCCCAGCACCCACCCCACCCCACCCACCCACCCACCCACCAAAAAATAAAATAAAAATTCTTTTCACTCATATTAAAAAAAATGAACATCTCCACCACCCCCAACTACCCCACCACCCACCCCACCCCACCCCCACCCTACCCCACCACCCCACCCAAAAAAAAAAAAAACTTCTTTTCACTCATATTAAAAAAAAATGAACATCTCCATTCTCCACCAGCCCCAACTACCCCAGCACCCCCACCCTACCCCAGCACCCCACCCACCCCACAAAAAAAAAAAAAACTTCTTTTCACTCATTAAAAAAAAAAAGAACACCTCCACCCCCCCCAACTACCCTACTACCCCCACCACCCCACCACCCCACCCACCCTCCCCCCCAAAAAAAAAATTAAAAAAATAACTCATATTAAAATTATTTTTGAACACCTTCCCCACCCCCACCTACCCCACCCACCCCCTACCCCCCACCCACCCCCACAACCACCCATCCCACCCCAACCCAAAATCTCCACCCACATTCAATTTTTTCTCATAATTATTCTTTTCCTCATATTAAATTATTATTATTTTCATATTTCCGGAAAATATTTTCTTTAGATTTACCAAACAACCAAAAACATGTTTATGTGAAAACATTTTCATTTTCCGGAAAACATTTTACGGGAAATCATTTTCCGGAAATTGTTTTACGCGAAACAAACGGAGCCTAAGTGCAGCACCGATTGAGATTAAACACATGAAATATGGAAAGCAAGGCTGCCTCTGAAGCCGGATTGTGCATGGAGGCAGAACATGCGAATGATCTGTTAAATGTCTCACTTTCACAATGCTACCCACAAAACATAAATAACTATCAATTAAGATGCCTACTAATTTCACTCTTGGTCAAGAAAGACATCAGCATGACAAATGCCTACTTTTAACAACTAGCATCAAAAGATCAAACCATAAAACAGCTGCTTTTCGAAATCAATTAATTACAGGGAAAGGAAGTATCTGCTTGCCTTTTTTATGGCTTGTTTCCTTGGTCCCTAAATACAAGTGTTATTCTTTGTTCATTAGCACTCATTTTGGGATGGGAATTTTGTTACCGCATTTTGCTCATGGTGGACCTGTATGCAATACTCCCTCCATCCCACCTCACTTGACACCCATGAGGTGGACACAATAATTAAGGAGAATGAATAAAATAAAATAAAGAAAATGTGTGGTAGAAAATGAAGAGAGAGAATGAGTGGGGTAAATAGTAGTGTTGGTTGAATAAATTGAGTGGTGGAAAATGAAGAGAGGGAATGAGTGGTGGGGTAGAGTGAATATAAAATTATAAAAAATATGCTATTTTGGGAAGTGTCAAGTGAGCTGGGACAGCCCAAAATAGAAATAAGTGTCAAATGAGCTGGAACGGAGGGAGTATATAATAATGGGTCTTGAAATGAAAATAAGAGGAAAAGATGACGAAATTAAATATGTTAAATTAAAAGTAATCAAGACCCATCTCGATCTTTTTAGCAATCTAAAAAGGGAAGATCCGTAATGACCTTTTTGAAGAGAAATGCACTTTTCACTTTTCAGCATCTATGGCAGTGGTAGAAAGTTCACACATTCTTCCCTTCTTCTTCATTGTTCATTGTTTACCTTTACCACAAAGGAAAAATCATTCGAAAATTGAGAAAGAAAAAAATATTTGAAAGATAGAAATGTTGAAAGAGAAATGTATAAGTTTAAAGAGTGGTAATTGGGGGCATGTTTGTGATATGTGCCACTCCGCAGCCTGCACAGTGTACTGCCGAGCTGACGATGCTTCACTCTGCACAACCTGCGATGCTGACATCCATTCCGCCAATCCATTGGCAAGTCGACACCACCGGGTCCCAGTTATGCCCATTCCGGGCTTTCTCTATGGCACCCAGGCTGCTAACCAAGAGTCTATGATGAGTGTGGGAGGTGATAGAGAGGGTGGATTTTTATCCCAAGAGGCGGGGGATACCTTAGATGAAGAGGGTGAAGATGAAGCAACTTCATGGTTGCTGTTTAATCTTCCAGCGAAGAACAATCAAAATCAAAACAACACGGATGATTTCTTTCTAGATGGAGAGGGTGCTGATGATTACTTGGACCTTGTGGAGTACAATTCTTGCCAAGATAATCAGTTCAGCAATGGTTATCATCAAAACAATAATCAGCAATTCAGTGATGATTGTTACAATAATCAGCAACAACAGTGCTATACTGTGCCTCAGAAGAGCTACAGAGGAGAAAATGATAGCGTTGTGCCGGTTCAGTATGGTGAGGCAAACGATCATCAACTTCAGCAGCAGAATTTCCGACTCCAGGAGTTTCAGGCTGGGTACGAGTACAAGACCTCAAACACTGGATATGCCTATCCTGCTTCACTGAGTTACAGCGTACGTTCTCTTAACAAATCACTAACAATTGCAAGCATTAACTTCTCATGATACACAACCCTCTTTGAAATGTTAATTTTTAATGTTTTGAACTATTGTTAACAATGGAAAGTCTGTATCAGTCAATTTTCCCTGCTTATTTATGAATGTTGCTGCAGGTTCACCTACAGTTAGATCCTAAAATCTGCTTTTCGTGATTACTATCTTAAAAAGTCTTTCTAAGGCAAATTAGTATAATTACTGTGGATTTTGAGAAAATAGTCCATTTTCTTTTAACCATAGAAGGGACAGAGTATAAAGTTTAAGGTCTAGAAGCCAAACCAAAAAGTGGGTTGCAACAAACATCTTATGAAGTTCTCTTCCTTTAGTAATTCAACGGCTTACCCATTTTCTTTCTCCTACAAGAGGTTCAACCCTATTACTGGTTGTGCAGTTGTTCTGTTTTTTTTTGTTTAGTTTTGCACCAATTTTACTCAAACATTTTACATAGGTTCTTAGCTCTGTGTTTTCTTTATCCCATCTTATTCTTCAGTTCTCTAAAGTTCAATCAAGTTTGACATAAAGCTTTATATGACAAGACTGATCGAGGTAACCTCTCATGCCCCGTTTCAGAAAGAGAAGTACTATGAGAATTTATGGGTTAAATAACAATAGTCAAGTATATTAGGAATCTTTAGAATACATCACCTATCTTAATAAGTCAAAATAGCAAGAGGTTATTCCTACATATAAATCGGAGCCTCCCTGCATAAACTAGTAGAGTAACATAATGTTTAGTGCAATCATGAATGAGTATACATTTATTTCTATGAATTTTTTTGCCTCCCACATTATCAATCTAAAGAAGAAAGCTGACAAGTAGAGTTTCCTTGATATCAGATTTCAATGTCGTCTATGAAACTTGGTGTCGCACCCGAATTCGCAATGAGTGGTGTCTCAATTTCTCACCCAAGACCTCCAAAAGGAACAATCGATCTAATCTCAACTACTCCTATTCAGATGCCAACCCAACTAACTTCAATGGATAGAGAGGCTAGAGTCCTAAGGTACAAAGAGAAAAAGAAGACGCGTAAATTCGAGAAGACGATCAGATATTCCTTAAGAAAAGCTTATGCAGAAACAAGGCCAAGAATAAAAGGCCGGTTCGCAAAGAGAATTGATGAAAATGTTGAAGTGGAGCAATTGTTCTCCACAGCATTGATGACGGAAAATGAATACGGCACTGTCCCATCATTCTAATTGCATGGATGTATAGGAAAAATAGAACTCTATTCACAAGAGAGTTCTACCAGTTATTACTAGGTTGCATTTTTCCATTTTTTTTAAACTGGTTTTCCATATGAAGCATAAACATAGTAACTTCATAACTTCATTGCTCAAGTCTTTCTTTTCCGTAATGCATATAAACCTATCACAATTCTGATGCTTCTATCAAAGCAATTATATACTGCTTATTGAACTAATTTCTAAAAATATATGCAGAGACTAGCTACTACTCCCTCCGTCCAAAAAGAAAAAAAGAAAAAAAAAAAAGAAGACACTTATTCCTTTTTGGTTTCTCCCAAAAAGATAAGTCATATTTACAAGGTAACATTTTAATGCGATTTCAAGAAGATAAAGAGTAAAGCTACATCCTTCAAAAGTGTGACTTGTAAAATGGATTTTTTTTGTTTTGGGGGGTGGGGGAGTATCAAAAATCTTGAACAAATGAGCATCTCTTCTGGAAAATTAGGAAGGGTAAAGTGTGGTACCTTTCTGGAAAATAATTAACAAATTTGTGCAACGAGGATCTCAGTTATTCACAAAGCTTAGAGCTCTGGATTCCGTTGGCATTTCCGGACCTTGAGTTGGCAAATACACTCCGAACTCAGTACTACTTATTGCCTGGTCCTGCTGCTATCCATCCACCCACTGAGCATATTCTTATTTTTTAGTACGGCCAGTATTCTAGCACCAACGACAAACAAATAGCAATCATGACTGCATTGCACAAAGTGGAAATATTCTCTTAAGGTATCTTACAAGACATGAACTTTTTCTTCAGAAAGGAGAGAATGATAGAAGGAATACTTCCACCATAATCATCATCTCAGCCGTGAAGATGGCTCATTTATCAGCAAATTGACATAGTCCGCTTGAAAGTTGAATATACATGAAAGCATCTGCAATTCTTAAAGGATATGCCCTTTTTTACTTTTATATATGTACGCTAATAGAGAAAGTAAAAGATCAACTTGAGTTCAGCACATGCCAGTGGAGCTATCATGGACATTTGGACAATAGGGCACTGCTTCTTTACCTTATACTCCCTCTGTCCCAGAATGATAGTCCCCCTATTTTCATGGGTTTTACGAAGGAACTTTGAGTAATAATTAAGGTTACTTTTAATTATTCTAATGAAATTTTTGAAATTGTTCTTGATACACCATTATAAATACTATTAATATCAATTTTTAGATTCACATTAACATAATTATAAGTAGCGTTTATAACTGCTCAAAGTTCCCTCGTAGTAACAACGAAAAAAGGTGGACTATCTTTCTGGGACGGAGGGAGTACAATGTTCACAGTCCAGGCTTAATCTAAGTAGAGAACAACTTGAGTTTACTCTTCAAGGATCAAGAAATAGACATGATACAGTAATGCAATATTCAACAGGTAGGAATAGAGTAAGTACACTTTCTAAACTTATGTAATACTGGCTCAATAAGAAAATGGTATACACATTGCATAGTTGCTAAGTAAGAAGGGTTCATGACTTGACCGGGGAACTTCATAATATTGAGATATAAATCAATAAAGGAGCCAGCCAGGGTATAATATTCAAAGGAATTCACTTTACGTGGCAGTATATGATCACTTTACCTGACTGAAAAAAATAAAAATAAAAATGATAAAGGCGGATGACATAAGTTTCAGTTAGATGCCTAATGTAACTAACTCAAAAAGTTCAAAAGGAGAAGCAAAAAAACTTATACTGACCAGGAAAATAGCAAGATCCAGCTGCACTTTTCACTTTGCTTCAAGGAAAAGAATAAAACTAAGTGCACCACCGAATCAGATAAACCACATGATATATGGAAGGTAAGGTTGTCTCTGAAGCTGGATTGTGCTTGGAGGCAGAACATGCGCATATTCTGTTTCTGTCACTATTTTACAATGTTATCCACAAAGCATAACTAGCTATTGCAATTACGAATCCTACTCATTTCACTCTTGGTCAAGAAAGAGGTAAGCACGACCACTGCCTACTTTTAAAGGAAGTAATATGCTTGCCATTTTTTAACGATTTTTTCCTTGATCCCTTAAAAAAAGTGTTTGTTTTGTTCATTAGCACTCAGTGGAATTTTGTTGCTGCAGTTTGGTTGCGGTGAAATTGTACGCAATAAATAATAATTGGTGTCCGGATGAAAATTAGAGGCAAAGATCCATCACAATCTTGTACGAATCGAAAATGAGAAGACACGTGATGATCTTTATGAAAAAGAATGCACTTTTCACTTTTCAGCTTCTATGGCAGTGGGGGTTGGGAGTGGAGTTTGCACAACACTCCCCGTAGGTTGAGTTTAATGATTGAATGACCAAAAGGTTTACAGAGGACCATAGCAGAAAGCTTGAAAATAAGATACCACACTGCTTGTCCTAAATGCCAGCAAATTTTAGTCAAGCTTACTTTCTCATACTTTACTTTTCATACTCACAACATTAACTTTTCCTTATTAATTTCCATGTAAAGTCAAACTAAAAGCCATAGTCATGAGAAAGTGGGAGTTTCTATTTTTGTTTTTATGACATTAATGCTCTTAGGAGATAAATGTATCTATGAATCAACAGGAAAAAGTAAAAAAGAAAGTCAAAAGTAAAGCAGACAGAGGATTAGAGGAATTCACCTTGGCATGGACGGACAAAACGTCACCGTATAATCTGCACCCGTGTAGGGCTGTTAAACGAACCGAGCCCGTTCGAGCTCGGCTCGTTAAAGCTCGGCTCGAACGGGCTCGAAGTGCTATTCGAGCTCGAGCTCGAACCGAGTTTTCGAGCTCGAATTGTTATCGAGCCGGCTCGAGTTCGGCTCGTTTGTTCGACGAGCTTTGTTCGAGCTCGGCTCGTTTGAGCTCGGTAAGAGCTCGGCTCGTTAGAACTCGGTAGAGCTCGGCTCGTGTTCGACTCGTTAGAGATCGGCTCGTGTTCGGCTCGTTAGAGCTCGACTCGTATATAATATACATTATATGTATATTATATACATATAATATACGTATATATTATATACAACACTGTACAAGGAATAAATTATAACTAAAATATTTATATCTTCAAAATGAATCAAACAACATTAATTGTACAACAACTAAAATTAATTTAATTTTTATACATTCATATAATGATCATATAGCGACTATACACATACAATACAATAAAGATTGTAAACAACTAAAATTAATTTATTCTATGCACATTCATTATGAAAACGTAGAGATATATACACAATAGTCGGTTTTTTTTTTCCAAAACTATTATTATTTTCAAATGTACACATATTTGTCTCATATTATTTTTCTAATTGAAATAAAAAATAAAATTAACATCTATTATTGTAGTTATATATGCAAGTATATTTAATTACTCAAATATAGAATGAACAAAATGTTTATCATTTACATACACACACACACACACACACACACACACACACACACACACACACACACACATATATATATATATATATATATATATATATATATATATACATACATGTAACACACGTTCATATACATAAATATATGTATGTATGATATGTGTGTGTCTATATGGAATATTGGATGTTATATATACATACATACATATAGCACATATTTATATACATTATTATATACTCCCTATATCGTGCCTCATTTAGGACATTTTGCCATTTATATATACATACATACATGTAACACATATTTATATATATGTATGTATAATATGTGTGTGTCTATATGAAATATTAGATGTTATATATATACATATATATATATATCTGTGCGGAATTCGGGAGACAACCGTGACTCCTGTTCGATGTAGATTGCCCCTAATGTCAGTATCAGATGATCATGATAATCTGTCACCTTTTCTATTTGGCGTGCGTAGTACGGCTCAATCTCAAAGTCCCCAAAAACTCCGTTTCCCCCAAACCCGTTTACGTTTTTATTCATACTCCTCCTTTGTCGTATGTTTTATTTATTAGTGCTAATAAACACTTATGTATCCTGAAAAACAATTGAAATCAAAACGATCAAGCTACCCCTTTTTCCTCTATGTAATTAACTTAGTATCGCAGTATCCTATCCCGACAAGGAATTTCACTACCTTAGGACCTTTATAGTTCATGTTGGTAACATTATTCTTTCGAATTACTTCTCTTATGTCCATAGTAATTACTACGGTCGGAATTATGGTTCTGATTTCTAGTGAGAATGGTAACATTATTAACTATAACAAGCACATTGAAAATTCGTCCGAGAGTCGCTCCACCGACCGGAACACTTAGAGGACTGCCCGTATCAATCACTTCCATTCCTCTCATTAGACCGTCTGTAGCACTCATGGCGACAGCCCTAACTCGATTGTTTCCTAATAATTGCTGTACTTCACAAGTCACATTAATTGGTTGCCCAAGATTATCTCGACCTTTAACTACCAGAGCGTTATAAATATTAGGCATCTTGCCCGGCGGAAAAGCTACATCTAGGACCGGACCAATGATTTGGCCGATACGCCCTGGCTTGTTTTTTTCAAGCATCGAAACCCCAGAACCAGAAGTAGTAGGATTGAGTCTCATAATACTAACGGAACTAAAAAATCTCCAAATTTTTCCGAAAATTATCGAATTTCAATTAACTGGGAAAAAGAAATGTCCCCTAGCAAGTTGAGCGGTTACTGCACTAAGAACTGGGAGTTCTCACGGATTTCATTCATACCAACCAGACTTAGTGTTTTGATCTAAGATTTCAATTGTTTACTTTTTTATTCAAGTAGTGAATTTTCAAATTCAATCAACCCATTCTCAAAATCTCAAGGAGCGGAAGAATAATCTTGAGAAAATCTTTCCTTTAGCTATTATTATAGACAAGCCCATATATATTATCTGTGGAAGTCATCAGTTCGAGACTGATTATCCCTAAATCTACTGTAGGTTCAAGGTGGGATTTGCGGAACACCAATTGGCAGAAAAAGACAAAATATAGCGCACTTTAATGTGGAAACGTAAGAAGGGTTTTCTAGTTTTTCGAATATTGTCCTTTCTCAAAAATTCATAAAGAAAGACAGAATGAATAAGGTCAAATTATTCGAAATAGGCCCTTGGAATGATGAACCAGTACGGACACACTTGCTGCCTCAACCTTCCCATTGCGTATTCTTACTTATTGCGAATTCTAGATTAATTAATAATAATCAGAAATAGTCTTTTTGTCAACTAGTTAGTCTACAATTAGACTAACAAATCTCAATTCTAACGAAATAGTGGATTCCATCGTTTCTATGGTTACTTCTTAAACGGTGAGGTCTTCTCTATACACCGGAGCCTTTCACTTTATCCATAGAAATATATAGAAAGTTCTCCCGGGAATCGAGTGATTCCGTCTTTATTCGAACTTTCTTTTTGATTCTTTATCTCTTTTTGATTCTCACTTTCTTTAAAGTATTGAGAGATACTCTCGAGCCGCAGGTCTTCTAAATCAATCAATGAAATTCATTTTTCAAAACCATCATCAGAAAAAATAGAATGATTTTCAAAGAGCCGAAAACGATTCGGTCATTTAGACGAACAAACTATTGGCTATTGGAAAGCGCAACACCTCAACGAGATTCCCTTATGATTTCAGGCCCATTGAGGTGTTACGCTTTCATGTTGACAACTTAATTCATACGATTACTACAGGGCTGAACCCAATCCGGAATATGAACCATAAAAGAAACTACTAAAACCGATCACAAGAATACCAGTTACAGTACCTATTATCCCAAGTGGAATCCTTCCAAGTAGGATAAGACTTGCCTTAATCCCTTTGAAGGAGGTTTATAAATTCCACCAATGTTGTAAAAAATCTTTTTCTAAAAATGGAGCAGCAAACGTGGCACGCATCTTTTGTAAAAGGTTCCGGTGTATCTCGGAAATTATATACGCAGAGAACACATTTACATTTCCTCTCACTAAATCCCTCACATCCTTCATAGAGAAGGAAACGTCTTTCTAGCCTTGGGCCCAAATCTCGAAGACAAGACCTAAACAACTCACTTAAGGGAGTGTTGTCTACTAAATCTATTTCTCGACTTAACTGCTCAAAAAATGCGTCCACGGTACTTCCACTGACATCCCAAGTTACCAGGCGGTCAAACATTTTAACCAAATGGTTTTTCAAATGAGGTGTCCTAGAAACGACTTCAAAAATGTCTGTTTTGATTCTATTCGCCAGAATGATCGCATCTATCGTGGTAGCTACGACAGCATCGACCCGGGTAAGCCAGCACTTTGAAGCATCCAAAGCAATTTGTTCTTGTTTTTTCTTACAAAAACCGCAATGAGGATACTTTAGTCTAACATAGGACCGATAGGTGCT
>JAOWBW010001518.1:135000-274450 GCA_026119855.1 Campanula takesimana
CGGCCAGCCTGTCGGAGCTTGGAATGTTCTAGAACTGTCTTCCGGGAGCTCGAATCCGGTGGAGTCGAGACTAGGGGTGCCGGCTTTGGCCAGAATGCCCGGCCATACAGTAATTACTATCCTCATATATGGGCAAAAAAAGTAAGCAACTTGAAACAGAACGATTTCCTAAAAATACCAATGCCCATACTTAAAAAAGGTCAACAAACCAACAAAAATCCCAAACTGAAACAGCTTTTTCAATTTGTATTTTTCGTTCCTTGATCGCTCCGCGTGTTAGATATGACGCTGCATCTACGAGTAAACTACCAAAGTGACCCGCGTACTAACAACTTTTTATATATTTACATGCGTACTAATGAAACAACCAATTCAACTCGCGTACTATATACAAAATAACCAAAATCGTTAAAAAAGTTAATGAAATTTAATGAATGTTAGTTTTCTAACAAATATTACTATCAACATTTTCAAATTGCCCCCATAACAACAAACCTTAATGGAGGGGCTAAATAGAAAATTCTTATACCCAATTATAAAAACAAAACCTAAATTAATCCTCTCAGCGATCCAATCGTTCTCTGACTCTTATCATCATCTCCACGGCCGCCCACTTCTTCTCTCAAATTCTTCCTTTCCTTCATCTTTTCCGGCAAATCCCCTACAGCCCCTGCCATCTCTTCCTTCTCTGCCTCTTTCCCCCACCAATACTCCTCCCCGCACCACCGCCGCCCCTTCCTCTCCCCCCTCTACTGCAGATAAAGCCAGATCTTTGATTCTTCCCATTCTAATATCTTTTTTCTCTCACAGACGCAACACACTCAAACACGCACTGCTTGTAATGAATTTTCACTGATTTTTTAATACCCTGGATCTAGGGCTTCTACATTTCTCTTTACTCGGGTCTCAAGAACCGGACCCCAATTGAACCTCAATGTCGCATCTCGCATTAGGTCTGTGCTCTTTCTACCCCCAAATTTCTGTTCGTTTTAAGCTAAGCAAAAATTATGTGTGTTTAGGAAATGATTGTATGTGTTGCGGGTCTTTGCCCGACTTTGTTCCTCCATTGCCCTATGTTTTCAGCCACAAAGGACGCAGATAGTGGTTCGTGTCTCCAACAAAAAGTTTGCTGTTGGATTTTTTTTTTTTCTTTCAATTTGCCTTTGTTGTCGATGGAAGTAATATGTTTGCATTATTTGGGTCACTTGTTGTCTTAGTAAAGTGGTGATGGTGGGGTTGGAGGTGGAGGTGGAGGTGGGGGGAATTGTCAGGCTTGAGAAGTGGATGAGGGTAGGGACGAGTGGGGGAATGGCTGGAGCAGGCATATATATTAGGGATTGTTTAGGGATAAAATTTCACCTGCAACTTCAAGACTTCAGCTTGTACAAACATCTTGCATCCTGAACAACGACAACCAAGCTTTAACATGTTTTAGTTTTGCAGGTTTATTCATTCCTGTTTTTTAGGTACCTTCCCATAAATTGAGGAGCTCGATCAACAAACCATTCGTGACCTAAAGAAGACCCCGTCAAAACAACGAATATCCTATCTATGCAGATTCAAGAAGCAAAAAGAGGATAACGTGTAACGAACTCACCGAGAAAGGAGGATGCAACTCAGATTGTTAGCTAAATACCTTAGTATAAATAGATCACTCATTTTATGTAAAGCACACACGATCATCACTGAATAGCTATCATTTCTTAGACTTATTCTCATTGTAATTCCGCCATTTTTTATAAAATATCATCTTGAGGTTTTATGCCGGCGAACAAGTTGTTCAAGGGCTTTCCTCGTTAAATTCTTTGTTCATTTGATCTCAATTCAATTTGGCAATTACATTCCATTCTACCCAATTCTCTTTTCTCTTAGTTGAATTACAAAATTTGACCAAAACAATTTGGCGCTGTCTGTGGGAAGTTTTGGTTTTTTAATTGCTTAAATAACTTGAGATGTCTATTGGTATGTCTTTAGGTATGTCTTCCGTTGGTATGAGGTCGACCGTGGAGACTGTTCCAATTGTGACGACCATGCAAGCTCCGACTCAGACCATTGGTGGAGTATCACATCCTATTCAAGTCCAAGATGGAGCAACCTCAGTTACATCGCAGGAAATCTCACTTGACATTGCTTCCACCCTAACCGCCATGCTGCGTGAAGTAAGGAATCAAGTTGCACTACAGGGCGATACCTCTACCATATTGATGAACCAAATTTCCAGGATGCAGCAGGAGATGATCTCTCTTCAAAATGGGACGCCATGTGCACCGCGGACTAGCATTCCTAGCATCTTTCAGTCTGTCGCTCCAAATGCACCTTCTAGTCCATTCACTCCTTATCAACCTAGAAGGCTTGCTTTTGGAAATCAAGCTGCATGACCATCAGGATTTGGAGGAATTACTCCAACCACCAGCTTGGTTACAGAGAGCACCATAGTACATCCTGAAACCACCATGCCAACTGCGACAACATTTGTGACTCCCACCTTGGCTGTAACAGGGAGTGTTAACCCCCAATTTGATTTTAATCCTTTCAATAATACACAATTTGTAGCTAACCATGATGCAGGTAGCCTACTTGGTAGACAGATACAAGAACTGAATGAGCTTGTCATGAGCGTTCCCGGGATGACTCTCCCCTACAACCAGGCTTCACCAACTTGCTATAATGAATCTCGTTTCACTCCTGCCATTGCCAACGTCGTCATCCCTAAGAAATTCAGTACTCCACATATGAAGCAGTATGATGGTACCACCGACCCAGCAGAGCATGTTGCACTTTATCAAGAGAAGATGGATGTTGTCCACATTCCACCGCAATATAGAGAAGCTTGTTTTTGCAGGGGCTTCGGGTCAACTCTTACTGGAGCAGCTTTAAGATGTCTCTACCAGCCATTGGGTTCCATTGGATCTTACGCACAGCTTATTAATCTTTTCACTAATCAATTTTCATGCAACATGGTATTTGAGAAACTAACAAGTGATCTCTACAGGGTGGTCTAGCAAACTGATGAACTCCTAAAGGATTACTTGAGCAGGTTCAATAGAGAAGCGGTGAACATCTCCAACTTGGATACTGCAGACACCCCGCCTTGGACCTCTCATGTCCCGATTGCGTACACATTCTGTGTCTTCCTCTTTTCGGTCAATTTTCGTTAACTTTCGTCACTTTCCGTTAAGTTCTCGACTTACCCCGATAGTCTTGGACTTGACTAAGTGACAAAGTCAACCCTGAGTCTTTATTTCATTTGTTTTTGTTGACTTTGGTGATGTTTGTTAAGTTTCTGACTGATCTCGTTAGTTTTGGGACTTAACTGCATAACAGGGTTAACTTTTGGGTTAAAATATGTATTTTCTGAAGATGGGACGAGCGCGCCTCCGGCCTTCTTTATGAAAGGCGCGCGCCTCAAATAGGGGGTGCGGGAGGAGCGCGCTTCCCAACTCCAGAATCTCAGATTTTGCCAAATTTCCCTTATTTTCTGATTTGTAACCCCCAAGGCCATTATGCCTTTGCTTGATCCGGGGAATAATGATGGAGCTTTAAAATTTTCAGATCTTCAAATCTTCAAGTCTTCAAGCTTTAAGATTTGATCTTCTTGTTCTTCGCGTTCATCGGATCACGATCACAGGAACACAAACTTTAGATGTTAAAGCAAACATCCTCTATGTGTATCCACACGCGAACGAATATCAAGAATGATTCTAGATCTGGATTGTTAGACCCATTGGAAAACACGCTTTTCTAATCATCAAAGGCTATATGAATTTATTGGTGTTCTTGAGTCTTTGATTCTCAATCTAAACTTCAAGAATATGTTTCTCAAACATATGGAGGCTACCAATAAAGATACAAACTGAATTAGGTTAATACTTGGTAAAGAGATAGGTTTTATACTTATATAACCTAAACCCTTTAGGAGAAATTAGCCAAAACCCCGTCAAAACACGGAGCAGAAAATCAGACATTCAGAACAAAGGATCCGCCCGGGGCATTTCCTTGGTCCGGCCGGGTCACCATGTGGGTCCGGTCGGGTCCCCACATGGGTCCGGTCGGACCATCACTCCTTTTCCTCTTTTTCTGACTTTTCCTTAAATCCGGTTTTACGCTCTTTTACGCAATTCCAATTTTAGCCTTTTCTTTGATTCGTTCTTTTGTGTGTGACCCCATATGATTATATTAAGTTGGCAATGAGTCAAACCAAGGTCAAACCCATAAGTCATGAGCGGACTCTAGCAAGCCATCATGACTACCCAATTAATATAACTTAAACGACGTTCGTTATCCTTATAGAACATATCACAATCCTTTTGTCACACGATATCATATTGAACATAAGTCATGGTCCACGTCAACTTATATTGTTCAATGCTTTCTCGATCTTGAGTAGATTGATTATGAGCAAATGATATTGATCTCATCAATTCATATGAGCGCGGCCACGCATTTCATCAATCTCACTCTACGAGTGGCCTAAGCAGATATATCTCTTGAGAGAGGGACAAATTCCATCTTGACTTATTACCTTTCCCTACATGAATCCGATTATGCCAATCGTAGCCTTTATAACCACCCGGTTAGGGGTGACGTTTGAGTACGTCAAACATAATGTTCATCATGTGGAAGACTGTAATAATCTCAGGTCTAAGGATATCAATGATATAACTATATGAGATTTAATTATGACATTTTGACCATGACATAAATCTCATAGGTGGGTCAAGTCCAGTGCTTGTTCTCCAACAAGTACCCATAAGCTTAATCTGTATCACATACACATGATCATCATATGATCATCAATTAAACTTATACTAGTCCTTCATAAGTACTAGGGACGGGATTATTATAATAAATATGTAAAACATATAATAACCCAAGATTGTTATCTCCATAACAAATGAGAACATGATATAACGTAAGGCCTTTCTCAAGGGCCTAGGGCATAATTCCAACAATCTCCCACTTGCACTAGGCCCAATCAACCTGTATCCAATACCCATTGAGCTTAGTTATGATCTCCATCATTATTGCAAGTGAGCACATGTAAGATGATTATCCTTGTTATCATCATAAGGTATTTTGCATATTTTGACATCTCCCATATCAACGATTTCTCGTAGAGATGGAAATGTCTGAGTGTGTGTTTGGATCATGGATGAACCTTTGGCACCTTAGCTTGTGGAATAACCATTATTTCACAATGAAGGTCCATAGGATTAGTAGTACTAGAAACTATTTCTAGTTTTACTAATAACATCTATATTCAAACAACTCCCTTAGTTACAACTCTTGTAACTAAATACTCAATTTATTCGTAGAATAATTTATAGTGTATTTGTTTGGAACTATTCCAACTAATAGCACTTACTTTAAACATATGTTTATACTGCGATTCGAATTACCCTTGTCGATGTGGAAGCATGCATCTATGTAACCATTTACTAGATCATCTCCCATGTCAACATCCATCAAGAATGTATCCTTAGTTCTTCTCAAGCACACAAGGATATTCTTGATCATTATCTAGTGACTTTCACTAGGATATGATTAGTTTGTACTCATCATACTCCAAGTATACGAGTTATCCCGTCTAAATACATAATATGACATACATGATAGATCCAATTGCCGAAGCATATGGAATCCTAATTATGTATTCTTGCTCATTAGTCTTCTAATAAGACTAAGTCTTGTCAAGAACTATGCCTTTAGAGTCTTGCACACTGAACAATTCAGTACTTTGTCTCTATAAGTACTTTTGACACAAACCAATCAACTTCCTAGATTTATATCTATAGATATTAATTTCAAGGATATAAGCGGCTCCTTCCTAAGTCCTTCATTAAGAAACTCTTTCAAAATGAATTATGTGCCAACCACATATATAAGACTAGGAATTAGACTATGCTCCCACTAATTTCTTAGCAAACACAAGTCTCATCTTTGATGAGTTTCAAACGATTTGAACACCTCATTAAAATGATTGTTTCCACTCCAAGAAGCTTGCTTCAATCCATCCCATGGATTTCCGCAACTTACATATTTTATTAGAAATTTCCATTTGCCAAATTTTCATATTCCAAATATGAAGATATGACAGTGAGAATACTAATATCTTAAAGCATGACTAAGAGTGAGAAAATTTTATCATAGTCGAAATATGAGATAACCTTTCACATTTAGTTTTGCTTGAAGAGTATGTACCTTGCCTTCCATGTTAGTTTTCTCCAAAAAAACTCAATTCCATTCTTTAGTTGTTACACCTTAGTCTAGAATGATCAAGTTCCAAACTTGATTATTATACATGGATTGCCCTTTTAGATTTTATGACTCCAAGCCATTAATCTAATATGGAGCGGACATTGCATTTTGACGGGTGGTAAATATATCATTCTAAATGAACTTTACCTCAATACTTTCTATTTCAAGAAATCCGATATTTCTCATTATAGATTGTATCCTATCATATATACAAGCAACTTGTGAAACTTGAACAGTTTTTCACAACTCCTTGTGAAAGTTTGTTCAATTTCCATCTAAGGCTCTATGTTATTTTCTAGGCCTCGAACCATTCGAGATATATTTTACTCCCACTGATTCTTTTAGAGATAAACAATTTATCTAGAAAAGTACCATCATAAGCAACAAACGATTTGTTTCTTAGAAGTAAAACAATATCCTCAAGTCTCCTTGGGATATCCCATGAAAAATACATTTATTAGATTTAAGCGTGAGCTTGTTCCAAACAAGTCTTTTCGCAAAAGTCTCATCAACTTAAATCTTCAAGAAAGACAAACCAAGTTTTCTTTCGTTTCATATCGCATATGGTATCTTTGAACCTATTTTAATGGAACTCAAATTAGTGTAATTATAGCGGTTTCCAATAACCCCAAAATAAATAATGGAAGATCAATTTGACTTTATCATCTAATGAACCATATCCAATAAGGTTCTTTACCTCCACGTAGACACATCATTCCAAAATGTTGTTATTTGTGGAGTTCATTGTGAAACAATTTCACAATCTTAAAGATGATTGTCAAATTCTTGATTTAATTATTCATTATCACGATCGAATCGGGATTTCTGAATAGTTTTTCCAAGTAGTATCAAAATCCTGTTTTAGCATTGCTACTCAATGAACCATATACATCGACATGTATTAGGTCTAATGAGATATTAGCCTTTTACTACTCCTAGTAAAAGATATCTTAATCCAAGTAAATAAGATTTGCATAAATCACATGATTCAAAATCATATGACTTTAAAATTTCGTCCCAAGGAATTTTAGATATGCGTTTCTTATTTATTTGATCAAAACAATAATGCCTTAAGAATTTGATTATTTATGTTATAGCCCCATTTATTATTTCGTTCTTCAAGATTTAGGACATTTGATTTATTTATATGATTTAACAATACGATAAAGTAAATCATAATAGATAAAGCACTTTCTTATTCCAAATAAGAAATAAATATCTTTCATTATCTTATAACAAAATAATGTTTTCTACTTGATGAGTAAAGTCACTTCGTAAGTGTTCTATGAACAATGTTGCAACTCTTGCATCATTACCATTCGTAGATTAACTTTACCTTAAGTAGTCTTTCAATTTACTAATTCTTGCACATTTTACAAATGTGGGATCTACATCCGGTATCCAATACCTAATAATTAAAAGTAGAAAGAATAATTTTATAACATAAATATTCCAAGTAGTAGTCTCACTACCATTCTCTTTCTTTGATCATTCAGAATTTTATTGCAATTTTAAATGGTCAATCCAATTGCCACATTACCAAATTGCATTACTTAGAGTTATAATTTTAGCCACAATTATTTTCTTTAGGCTTGACAACGTTTGTCTTACCTTTAGCTTTTAATCTTTTCCTTTTAGAAATTTATAAAGTCAAAAATCAAATTTTCGACTTAGATCATTATCTTTCCGCATTATAGATCAGATATTGAGAGCACATGTCTCATCAATTCGACTAATTTTAGCAATCAAGAACAATTCAAGATTCTGATTTTAGTTTATCTGAATTCTTAATTGACATTACTTTTCAGGAAACTTGGTTTCGCAAACCATCCGTCTGAAACTAGATTCAATTGCAGATTAATTTTGAACTTGATATTTAATTTCAGGAAACACGGTTTCTAAAACCAGCCATCTGACAATTAAATTCAACTCAAAATATTTATCATCGAAGCGGTAGATTTTAATTTCCAAAATTTATCCTCTCATTGCATTCGTTGATTCAACTAGGATTTGGTGTTCATGGTGATCCAATCATCATGATCATCAAAACCAAAAATAAACAATTTATTCAAGACTCTAAGATCATCAACAAGTTAATCAAATTAAATTTTGATGATCCTACGAAACATATTAATCAAATTAATATTGCAATTTAGGTTACTTAGGATTATTAAGAATGTTTAATTTCCATTCTTGCTTTAGAACAATTCTTAAGCTCATGATCCAATCATAGAAATTAATTTCATTCTCTTTTCACTTTGTTCTTCGGAAGAACAGATCGCAGTAACAAACATAATTGAAGTTTAAGATAATATTCAACACAAATATGCAAATAAATATACACCTATATTTCATACCAATCATTTAAGAGATAGATAATTTGTATTTCATAAATACTCCCACTAAATTATATAACCTTCATATACAACAATTGTATAATATAATTTATGTGGGCTAAGACCCATATTTCACCCAATTTTGAGTCGGCTTTGGCACGACTGCTCAAAACTAAGTTATTTAGGTAGATAACTCTTATCAATCATATCATATATGACTCTTAGATCTTTTATGAGATTTTAGACATCGTATGCCTAACATGTTTTAATCTCATCTTGTGCCTTAGGCCCAAAACTTTGTCTTTTGATAGCCTAATTAAGTCAAACCATGATAGACGCATAGGAAACTCTCATTCACTCATCTTGCTCATACACTGATAGAATTAATGCACCTCGCTTTGGCAGAGCCCACATAAAACTACCCGGTGTACTTACAAGTGTCTATCATGGGTTGGCACATGACTTAAAATTTCAAGAAGGTTCTTTCATATAACACGTTTATGAACACATAACATGTAAAGCATCAAGATTAGACATTAAATTAATCTCAATTAATTTAATCATGATATTTATGTGTCATTAGTTTCTCTATAATTATGAGGATGAGACTCTTCAAACTTTGGTTATCATCTCCAAATCAAGACAACAATACGTGCAGCCGAACTAAGCCATAAGGCAACCACAATTCCGCACTTAATTCAAGAAACCAAGAAAGTAGTCCATGTGGCCGACACTAAGCAATAGATGGTCTCGATGAACGTAGGCCAATTGCATTCACAATTCCACATGGATCTCCAAACTTGAATCAAGAACTTTGTTTCTCAATTTTAGTAATTATGAACTCTTCACAATTCTAAATTCGTTTTATCTTTGAAACTTTGATTGCGATCAAGTTTGGGAAACACAGTCTCGGGAACGTAGGCTAGCCATCCAAACCTTGATCCAATCTCAGAAATCAAACGACTAAAACAAATAGGAATTCAAACCACCCGTTCCACCCCGCGACCTAACCAATTCCCCGCACCAGACCAGGAGGTCCGGCCGGGTCATGTGATAGGTCCGGTCGGACCCTTCAGAAAAACAGAGATTTTTCAATCCAACCCAAACCCCAGCCACGAACCCACTCCAGACCCGTAGGTCCGGCCGGGTCATGTACTGGGTCCGGTCGGACCTCATGGAAAATCAGATCAGTTTTTCAAGTTTCGAAAATTGGTCTCAAAATTGTTTTCCCCGATTCAATTAGGATTTGGTGTTCTTGATAATCCAATCATCATGAACATCAGAACCTAGAATAAACAATTTATTCATGAATCTCTAGATTTTCAAAACTTTGATCAAATCAAAAATTGATAATCCAAACAATTTTAAATCCACCATAATTTTATTGCGATTTAAATAGTGCGATTAAAGTTACGAAACAATAAACCACATAAAACGCAAAAACTATATAAACATCAAGAATCTAAATTCAAGTAGTATGTTAACACATATAATCCAATTATATTATCAACATGATATAATTAAAGTAATCATGCATAAACCAGGCTCTGATACCACTGTTGGGTTTTGAGCAAACATGCGCAGCGGAATTAAACCCAAAAGCCAAGATTCATTCATGATGATTAAATTAATGGCAAGATGAATATAGAATACTAACCATGATGGAGCTTTAAAATTTTCGGATCTTCAAATCTTCAAGTCTTCAAGTCTTCAAGCTTTAAGATTTGATCTTCTTGTTCTTTGCGTTCATCGGATCACGATCACAGGAACACAAACTTTAGATGTTAAAGCAAACATCCTCTATGTGTATCCACACGCGAACGAATATCTAGAATGATTCTAGATCTGGATTGTTAGACCCATTGGAAAACACGCTTTTCTAATCATCAAAGGCTATATGAATTTATTGGTGTTCTTGAGTCTTTGATTCTCAATCTAAACTTCAAGAATATGTTTCTCAAACATATGGAGGCTACCAATAAAGATACAAACTGAATTAGGTTAATACTTGGTAAAGAGATAGGTTTTATACTTATATAACCTAAACCCTTTAGGAGAAATTAGCCAAAACCCCGTCAAAACACGGAGCAGAAAATCAGACATTCAGAACAAAGGATCCGCCCGGGGCATTGCCTTGGTCCGGCCGGGTCACCATGTGGGTCCGGTCGGACCATCACTCCTTTTCTTCTTTTTCTGACTTTTCCTTAAATCCGGTTTTACGCTCTTTTACGCAATTCCAATTTTAGCCTTTTCTTTGATTCGTTCTTTTGTGTGTGACCCCATATGATTATATTAAGTTGGCAATGAGTCAAACCAAGGTCAAACCCATAAGTCATGAGCGGACTCTAGCAAGCCATCATGATTACCCAATTAATATAACTTAAACGACGTTCGTTATCCTTATAGAACATATCACAATCCTTTGTCACACGATATCATATTGAACATAAGTCATGGTCCACGTCAACTTATATTGTTCAATGCTTTCTCGATCTTGAGTAGATTGATTATGAGCAAATGATATTGATCTCATCAATTCATATGAGCGCGGCCACGCATTTCATCAATCTCACTTACGAGTGGCCTAAGCAGATATATCTCTTGAGAGAGGGACAAATTCCATCTTGACTTATTACCTTTCCCTACATGAATCCGATTATGCCAATCGTAGCCTTTATAACCACCCGGTTAGGGGTGACGTTTGAGTACGTCAAACATAATGTTCATCATGTGGAAGACTGTAATAATCTCAGGTCTAAGGATATCAATGATATAACTATATGAGATTTAATTATGACATTTTGACCATGACATAAATCTCATAGGTGGGTCAAGTCCAGTGCTTGTTCTCCAACAAGTACCCATAAGCTTAATCTGTATCACATACACATGATCATCATATGATCATCAATTAAACTTATACTAGTCCTTCATAAGTACTAGGGACGGGATTATTATAATAAACATGTAAAACATATAATAACCCAAGATTGTTATCTCCATAACAAATGAGAACATGATATAACGTAAGGCCTTTCTCAAGGGCCTAGGGCATAATTTCAACATTACTGACTTAAGCATCGGAGGGGTGTTAGCTAAGCTAACACCCACCCCTAACATGTGTTTGTTTTGCAAGGCAAACTTAAGGAAGCTGCTTCAGGTTGACATGATCAACTTAGACATATAACTTACTTTTTTGAGTTGGCAGGATTGGTGGGATTCAATAAAAGTCAACCCGCAAATATATTGAATTGGAAGAAGCAACCTGTTGTGTTCTCAAGTATTACTAAATTTTGTATATTTATTAAAATGCCATAGTTCAAAAGAGTTTTTTTTTTTTTACCCTCCTAAGGTTTTAAAGGTATTCACCTTTCCAAGGTTCAAAGATTATACGTCTTTCTAAAGATAAAGGTTCATACACCTTCGCCCGTGCGCATGCCTTTCACGTTTGATCAAGTTACAAGTTGGCCATTGTATTTTCATACATATTGATTACCCTCTTGTACTTGTTCAAACTGTGGACATAATACATTTGCAATTGGTTGTGACATCAACATGTTACCATATACAAAGTTATGCCCAAAACACATGCATAGTTTTTACAACTAAATACCAGAAGATCCAAAACTCCTAATGTCAGCATCCAAAATTTCAAACCATGCCAACAATAGATATGGTAAGAACAAACTGAAAACACGTTTGATGATATCCACAAACTGATTACATCCTAAAAACTACTAAGTTATCTTAAGAGGACACTCCCTCTTTTGTAACATCCAAAAACTTAACATTAAAATTAGATTGTTTTAATACTAACCCCTGCAGAAAAAAGCACCACCTTAAGAGGCTTCATCAGTCTTTACTTCCTGGTTTTCACCAACCTGTTCAACAGCTGCATCTTGAGGCTTGGAATTGACTTCTCCAGTTTCTTCCTCATGGATCCCTTTGAGAGCAGCCTGTTCCTCCTATAGGTTCCATTCCAGATGCTTTCCTGTTTGATATTCTTCAATCATTTGGATCCTAACTTCAAAGACCATCCTACATGCCTCCCTAGTCAGACGTTCCTCCAGGTCTTCCATGATTTTTTGGTTAACTTGATTCATCTCAGCAACCTTAATCACCCACTCGATGATCTCTCTATCTTTCTTTTTGATTTCCATATCCATAGAAGCAACTTTAGAGTCCATTTCGCGCTGCACAGTCTTTACTTTCTCTTCAGCCACCTGTTTAGCCTGGTAGGATGATTGAGCCTTACCCTTCCACAGCTTGACCTCACAAGCCAACATGCTTGTAGCATCATGAACCTGCAAGATCATAATCAATTAGTACTGGCAATGTGGCTTGAAGTATCAATTCAAGGGGAAACCATTATACCTTTTCTACCAACTTTTCTTCAATAGGTTCTCCAGCATCAACATCTACAATCTCAGTCTTCCTTTTCTTAAATGCTACGATATCACCAATCATTGGCTTTGGTTTGAAACTCTCATCCTTTGGGATGGCTGGCCTCACTTCATCTTTCTTAGGTTTCTTGAACCTGGCAATCAAATTACTGACTCCACCCATGCTAGCTTGTGAAGGTGTAGCTGTGTATCCATTCCAATACAAAATCAGTAAAGCAGAATATCAAACAGAACAGGAAAGTAAATGCTTACCAGTTGACATTACTGGGGTAACTTGCAAAGCTTTGCTAATGCTTTTTTCTTCTTCCACTTCCTCCTCAGCTTCTCCTAGATCACTCAATGTCAATGGGCGCACAAATTTACGCTTCTTGGGAGACAGGGCACAAACAGCAGCAACCACATTCAAAGTGTCAGAGCGTTTAGGGAACAACACGTCTAACTTCAAAGCTGCAAAACAATCAAGATGTCAGAATGCATAAACATTATACTTGGTGAAAACCTAGAAAATTTCCTAAACCTACCTTCATCCAACCAAAAAGAGTTTATCCCCTCTACATTCTCCAAGGTGGATCTCTTTACATAGAAAAATCTATTTTTCCACTTTCTGTCCATATCCACAGAGTCGGTAACCAAGCTGTTTGACTTAGATTTAACCCTAAATCCAAACCTCTTGCTCCCATGAGACCTTAAGTCATAGCAAAACCCTAGTTCCTCTAAATCAACTTTCAAATTCATCTCAGCACTCAATCTTTCTAGAGTGACCAAATTCCTCCACCCAACTGGCATCAACTGGGCAAAGGCCAAACCTGTTGTTTTGAAAAAACGATTTATGGAAGGGAAAAAGGGGAATGTCAAGCCGATCAGGAAATGGTATTCAAGAAAGCAAACCCAGTCATTTGAAACACAGTCGAAAGTCATGAGAGCATTAGGGTCAAGGAATTCGGCGTTTTTTGGAAAGAATTTCTTCAAATCTTCAACATCTGCGGACGTAATCTCGCACCTTTCATCGTCAGGATGATCAATTAATCCTTGGAAAACGAATCCTTCGGGAAGATTAGCCATTAAAGCAAACAAGAACAAATTTATAGAAAGGAAAAAGAGAACTCACTATGAAGAAGAAACTTTGGAGCTCTGGATCGTTCAGACGAAAAAGGATTCCAGGAAGCCTTCAAATTGAAGAACGGTTGTAGAGTCCTACAATGGTTATAAATCCTACTCACCTAAGTAACTGCTACTCCCATCACGTCTCATAAACCTTAGGGGGTGCCAACAGTTAATTTTTGCCTCAATAACTTCTCAAGCCAAAAATTAAGGGGCAATTGTTTAGGGATAAAAATTCACCTGCAACTTGAAGACTTCAGCTTGTACAAACATCTTGCATCCTGAACAACGACAACCAAGCTTTAACATGTTTTAGTTTTGCAGGTTTATTCATTCCTGTTTTTTAGGTACCTTCCCATAAATTGAGGAGCTCGATCAACAAACCATTCGTGACCTAAAGAAGACCCAGTCAAAACAACGAATATCCTATCTATGCAGATTCAAGAAGCAAAAAGAGGATAACGTGTAACTAACTCACCGAGAAAGGAGGATGCAACTCAGATTGTTAGCTAAATACCTTAGTATAAATAGATCACTCATTTTATGTAAAGCACACACGATCATCACTGAATAGCTATCATTTCTTAGACTTATTTTCATTGTAATTCCGCCATTTTTTTTATAAAATATCATCTTGAGGTTTTATGCCGGCGAACAAGTTGTTCAAGGGCTTTCCTCATTAAATTCTTTGTTCATTTGATCTCAATTCAATTTGGCAATTACATTCCATTCTACCCAATTATCTTTTCTCTTAGTTGAATTACAAAATTTGACCAAAACAGGGATGTTGAATTAGTAAAATGAAATTGATGGTGGGTGTTGGTTATATAGTGGTGGTGGTTGTTTGTAGCATAATTGACGGTGGTCGTGGGTGGTGGTTATATGGTGGGTGTGGATGTTGTGAGGTTGTGATGCTGAGTAATTAGTTTAACCAATAAAAATGTAATTTTTTGGAAAAGAAAAATATAAAGGATATTGAATTTAGTTGAATATAACGTGGTTTTTGAGGAAATGCGGGAACCATTTCCCACACCCTCAAATGAAGAAGATTTGGTTGTTCCTAATGGTTTTCAAACATCATTGGAAGAACCAATTCAACAAGCACCACTTATAGAGGAAAATTTACAACAAGAGCCTGCAAATGAGGAAAATCTTCCCCATGAAGTCCAAAATCAAGTCGAAGTTCGACGATCCACAAGAATAAAGAAACCAGCACTTTCTAGTGATTACATTGCATATCTTCAGGAATCTGAAGAAGATATTGGTGCTATAGATGACCCGAGCACATTTTCACAAGCCATGAATGGAGAAAAATCCACACTTTGGTTCGATGCCATGAAAGAAGAAATGGAATCAATGGCTAAAAATCAAGTTTGGGATCTCGTTCAATTACCGGAACGGGCTTCCATTATTGGTTGCAAATGGGTCTTTAAGACTAAAAGAAACTCATCCGGTAAAATAGAACGATATAAAGCTAGACTTGTAGCTAAAGGTTTCACTTAAAAGGAAGGCATTGATTATAATGAAACCTTTTCTCCGGTATCTAAAAAGGATTCATTTAGGATAATCATGGCACTTGTAGCTCATTTTGATCTAGAACTACATCAAATGGATGTGAAAACGGCTTTCCTTAATGGGGATCTTGAAGAAGAAGTATACATGCGTCAACCTGAAGGTTTTCAAAAGGATCATGAAAGCAAATTAGTTTGCAAATTTAAAAAGTCTATATATGGACTAAAGCAAGCATCCCGACAATGGTATATAAAATTTTACAACGTTATTTCTTCATTTGGATTTGTGGAGAATGTCGTTGATCAGTGTATATACCTCAAGATCAGTGGGAGTAAGTATGTATTTTTAGTCCTATATGTAGATGACATTTTGCTCGCGAGTAATGACTTGGGAATTTTGCATGAAACCAAACAATTTCTTTCTCAAAACTTTGAAATGAAGGATATGGGTGAAGCCTCTTTTGTCATTGGCATAGAGATTCATCGAGACAGGTCTAAAAGAATGTTGGGACTGTCTCAAAAGGCCTACATTGAAAAGGTTTTAGAAAGATTCAGAATGCACAATTGTTCACAAATCGCTGCACCCATTGTCAAAGGGGAAAAATTCAGTCAGGATCAAGGTCCAAAAAATTCATTGGAACGGGAACAAATGGAAAGCATCCCATATGCTTCTGCGGTAGGGAGCCTAATGTATGCGCAAGTCTGCACTAGACCCGATATTGCTTATGTGATAGGAGTGTTGGGTAGATATCAAAGTAATCCTGGCTTGGAACATTGGAAGCTAGCCAAACGGGTTATGAGGTATTTACAAGGAACCAAGGACTACATGTTAACGTATCAAAATTCTGATCATCTGGAAGTGATTGGATATTCTGATTCGGATTTCGCTGGGTGCCTGGACTCTAGGAAGTCTACTTCAGGATACATTTTTCTCTTAGCTGGGGGTGTTGTATCTTGGAGGAGCTCAAAGCAAAGTATCGTTGCATCATCCATGATGGAAGCTGAATTTATTGCGTGTTATGAAGCTTCATCACAGGCTGTTTGGTTGAAGAATCTTATTTCTGGCCTAAAAGTCGTCGATTCTATTGAAAGGCCCATACAAGTTTAATTTCTGCGACAATTCCACTGCTGTGTTCTTTTCAAAGAATAACAAAAGTGGGAGTCGAAGCAAGCATATCGACATAAAGTATTTGTTAGTTAGAGAAAATATTAAGAATCAAAAGGTGAGCATTCAGCATATAAGTACCCATTCTATGATTGCTGATCCAATGACTGAAGGATTGCCGGCTAAAGTCTTTAAGGATCATGTAATTAATATGGGGCTTATTGACTCAGTTAAGTGATTTTCATTTTCTTTGAATTTGACTGTAATCAAATTATTTACATATGATCCTGGTGCACATTCAGTTCATCATTTGTAAAAGTTGATTCATATTAATTAAAGTTGGACCCTGAATGATATGTTTAGGTATTCATTCATGAAGTTTAAATGCTCATATGGAAATGATCATGCATTGTAATACATGGAAGGGATTGTTCATTATAAGAGCTTAACCGCCATGATTCATGTTTTGAGATTTTCTATATTGAGTGGCTGATATCTACTCAATTTTGTGACATCAAGGGATTTGGCCAAACTACAGTTTGAGTGTCACGCTGAATTATTTGATAATGCTTTGTGGACCAAGTGGGAGAATGTTAGTATTTTACTTTATGTGGTCCACAAATAGATAAACAATATTCCATTAGTTATTATCAAATGAGTATAATGAGGTATCAGATAAATATAAAATGGTGTAAATCATGTGACCATTTGATTAGCTGATAAGTTTTATCAAGCAAATAGTAATCTTGATGGAAGATTATGATAAAGTTAAATAAGTGATAGGGTCCCTAACCTAGCCTATAAATAGCCTATGACTCCATCAGAAAAAGGCACGCTCAAAACAAAAGTATAAGGCATAGGTTAGAAGTTCCTCTCATATTCTTTCTACAGGTACTAATCAATCAAGGTGCTTGGATAACAATGGCTGGAGGTATATATATATTTATTTCCGCTGCATTTTGTACTGTGAACAAATTATTATCTAACATAACACCGTGAGTATATAAATACTACCCTTTAAATTTAATTTCTCCGTTTTCTTGAATTATTTCGATGAACTGATATAAAAAATTCATACGCGAGTTAGGAAAGAAAACGTGCAGTGACAATCTATGTCTCGGATATCTAGGAGCTAGGCTACAAGGTGCAGATATTACCATTCAACAGATTTCTAAAGATTTTCCGTTTGGATCAGCCATATCGAAAACCATTCTTGGAAATGCACCTTATCAGGTAATTTTGTTACAAAAAAATTGAATCTTTTGTCGATAATTCAATTCAACGAATAAATTTAAATGTGTCTGTATGAGCAAAATTGGTTTGTGAAGATATTTAATGCAGCAGTATTTGAAGACGAGCTAAAATGGTACACGACGGAGCCTAAAGAAGGGCAAACCAACTACACACTAGCTGATCACTTGCTAGAATTTGTTCGAGCGAATAATATTATGACCAGAGGTCATAATATTTTCTGGTAAGATCCTAAATACACCCCTTCATGGGTCGTTAACTTAACGAGTTCCGAGTTAAAATCGTCTGTCGGTTCAAGAATCCAAAGTTTAATGACAAGGTACAAGGACGAATTCATCCATTGGGATGTCAGCAACGAGATGCTGCATTTTGACTTTTACGAGCAAAAACTTGGTCAAAACGCTACGTTTGATTTCTTCAAGACTGCACACGAGGCTGATCCTTTAGCGACACTTTTCATGAATGAGTTTAATGTGGTAGAGACTTGTAGCGACGCTAATTCTACTGTGGACGTTTATGTGTCGAAGATGAAGGAGTTAAGATGGTACGGAGTTTCGATGGATGGAATTGGGCTAGAAAGTCATTTTACAACAACTAACCTTCCTCTAATGAGGGCAGTTATCGATAAACTTGCCACATTAGGCCTTCCCATTTGGCTAACTTAGGTTGATATCAGCAATAAACTTGACAAACAAACTCAGGTATGTATGAATCATTTTTTTCGTTAAGTTTTTAACCTTTTTCGTTAAATCTTATCATTCTTTCGTCTAATTCACTTTTTCCGTTACTTTTTATTAGGCGATATACTTGGAACACCTTCTGAGAGAAGGTTTCTCACATCCTGGAGTTAACGGAATAATTTTATGGACCGCTCTTCATCAAAGTGGAAAGTGTTATCAAATGTGCCTTACTGATTTAAATTTTCAGAATCTGCCTACCGGAGACGTAGTTGATAAGCTCTTGGAAGAATGGCGGACCACAGTTATTGAAAAGCGTACCGACGAGCATGGATTGTATAGTTTCTACGGGTTCTTAGGCGAATATATGGTGACTGCTAGTTTTGGTAACAAGACTGTAAACTCAACATTCTCCCTTAATAGAGGCGACGACACAAGGTATTTCAGCATTCAAATTTAGCGCGGGCACATAATACCCCATTAATATGATCAACTGAGCGATCTATATTAAACTTTATATTTTAGGTTTAACGTCGTTACGTACAAACAAGAAGGATGTATTTCGACTTAAACTATAAAATTTAACACTGTACTTTAGGTTTGCAGTGTCCGTGTATTTTATTTTCATCAATTTTGCCAGTGTACTATGATTTGCGACTTCATTTTCTTCTTTTACCCTAGTGGACGTTAAAACCTTAACATAAATGTTAAAAACTTAATGGAAAAAATAACAGAGTGGTTTAAAATTAACACCAAAGATCTAACTATAGTCCAACACATTAGAAGAGAAAAGGAACAACATTACAAAACACTAGTAAATGTTTTTAAGGGATTGATTTTCACTATCTTAATTTTATCATATAAATTCCAATTTATTGGTCAGCTAATAAATTAAATATCAGGGGGCTATTCTATTTCTATTTCTAGACGCTCCTTATTCCTCTTGTGATCACAATTAAATTTCCAACTTGTCTTTTTTACTCCCTCAATTAAATCTTTTTTGACAGTTTTTTTGTAAATTTCCATTATAAATTTCAAATAGTCCCCATCCCCCATTGTTGCATTATGCAGTTCTTAGCTCTGTTCAAGAAAACCATGAACAACCCTCAATCATGTTTCTTGTTAACTTTCTTTCTGACCGTTATAATCCATTCTTCATCTGCGACATCGTATGATTATTCCGCTTACACCGAGGTATTTACTATCTTATTATCTACGAAAATTATTGACTGTTTTAATGTTGATCATTGTTGTGATCAAGTTTTATCTTACAAAAATCTAACGAGTTTTCATTACCTTTGTTATGTTAGTGCAAATCTGTGCCCGAGTCTCCCCTTTACAATGGTGGAATCATCGATTATCAGGAACTTAGCTGTAAACACAAAAGCTATTCGAATGCGTTTGTACTGCACAATCTAACTGGGAACACAATCTACTATTTCTCCAGTTGAGTTTTTCGGTAACCTTTCTTTGAATGATATGAACAACAAATGATTTTTCTTCCATTTAGCAATTTTTTGTCAACTCGGGTTCAATACTTCAATTTTAACATTGTTTTGTTAGGACGAAAACATGGTTTTTAAGTGCAGACTTTGTACCCGACTTAAGGTCAACCTTCATACAACACGATTTTGAGCATTTTGCGTATGAATCTCATGATTCTCATTCACAGTTACGTCCCTAACAGTTTAAATTTAAGGGCCTTTAATATTATTTGTTTAGTAATTTCTTTTTTAATCGATTGATTTTTTATTTTTTTTGAAACAGTGTGATGCACGTGCAATGCACATAAAATAGTAATATTGTAAAAATGATTATGGTTATAATATATTTGAAACTGTACAATGTACGTGTTTTGCACAAATTACAATAATGATAATAAAATTTTAAATGTAATTATTAAAAGAATTGTAAAGATATTATATGTTATAAGTTCAATAATAACTCTAAAAGTAAAGATGGTGGTAATAATATGTAGAAAGTTCATATAATATATGGAAAAGTCACAAAAGTCACAGCACTTCACTATTTAAAAAGTGAAAATCTCCTAAAAAACTTGTTAAATGCTCGCTTTAGTGTAAAAAATGTTTATCATCTTTTATGAAAAACTCATTTTTTTTATCTCTTAATGTAAAACATGTTTTTCATAAGTGTGACTCATTTAAAAATTCTTTTTTTTAATGTCTGATATTGATAATTAAATGTCATTTTAGAACTTTAAACTAACACAGAGGATGTAATATTTTTAAACTGAAAAATAAGCACTTATCTTGAATGCTAAAAATCAAATATATTACAACCATAAATATTAGATTGTTTGTATTTGTTACTCGTAGTTTTTATAGTCAGATATTTAATATAGCAATTTAATCCTCTTTAGGTACAAAATGAAGGGCCTTCTTACTTAAAGACACTTTAAAAAGTTTGTGAAAATCTCGAGAAAAACTTGTTTTACACTCGCTTTATTGTAAAACTTGTTTTCATCTTTTGATGTAAAAAAAATCTCTTAGTGTAAAATATGTTTTTCATAAGACTGACTAAAAAAGTTGACTTTTATTAGTAAAAAGAATAAAATAAGGAGAATGAGTGGAATAAATAGTAGTGTTGTTAAATAGTAGTTTCAAGTGAGCTGGGACAACTCAAAATAGAAATAAGTGTCAAGTGAGCTGGGACAGAGGGAGTATATTCTTTTTATCTATTTTTAAAATTTTAATTTTGCAAGCACAAAATTAAATATAAAAAAATCATTAAGAGAATCATTTTTGAGAAAAAAAGTTATTTAAATCGGGACGTATATAAATATTAAATACTAAATTAACACCGCCTTCATCTTTAGAATTAAATTTATTGGGTATATGTAAATTTGTTACGCTCAATAACTAAATGAAATTATACAAAATATAGTAATAGTTGCAGGGTAAAAATTTCACAAGAATATGTCATGTGGCATTGCTGATGTCAGCGGCTTCGGTATATATTTATATATATATACACACACACAATGTCTAATTGTTTTAATGCAACATTAACACACATATACTTAGATTTCAAATTTTTACTAATTGTGTTAGTAAACATCAGTGTTAAAAAAATTACTTTAAAATAATTAATAAATATGACTTATACAATATATAAACATAACTATAAAATTTGGGCCCCTTACCACTATGGGCCCTGGGCGAGCGCCCACCCTGCCCACCCCCTTGGGCCGGCCCTGCTCATTCGTAAGACTCATCATCGAACATATTTTTAAAGAAATTTCTACGCAAGTTGATACAAGATTATTTGATTATCGTTCGCATTGGTTTGTATTTATATCCCAATGCCAAATTTGTAACACAATTCGACGGTAGAAAAGTAAGTATAAATAGAAAGGTTTTTCTTCATCAAACTTAAGTAGACCACTTTTGACATTGCTCTTTTATTTTAATGTCTACAATGTACAATCTACTTAGGGAGGTTAATCCAATCAAAAGAGACAAATTTGATTGGATTTTCAAATTGAGGTTGACAAGAAAATATACTCTTCCATATTTTGATGATCCCAAGAAGGTGTATAGGATGGAATGTGTATTTCATGACAAAGAGGTATATCTTTCATTATTATGCTATTGTGGTATACTATATTTCTCTACATAAATATTTTTTAATAAAACTTTTTTTTAATATTTGTCTTTTTTAGGGAACAAGAATGCATGCTACTATTACGCATCCTCAAATTGGTCAATTTGATGAAATGCTCCAAGAAAATAATTTGTATCGTATACAAAATGTTCTTATTGTTGAGAACACTTCTCAAGTTAAGACTGTAGATGGAAAGTATAAAATGAAGTTCTTTGTTAAAACCCAAGTAAAAGAAATATTTGATGAGACTTTTCCAAGGAAATCATACAACTTCAAGCTGTTCGAAGAATTTTCAGATGTTGATTCATTTGATGATAAAATTCTAATTGGTAAGGCTATTTTTTTTTCTTTTTAACTTTAATGTTTGATCATGTCTAATTGGCGGTTTTTTTAGATGTTATAGGGAAGTTGGTTTCAAGAAGCACACCAAATATCGAGGCGATTCGCAAATGATGGAAATAGTTCTTGAAAATCTGCAATAATAAATTTCTTTAGAAGAATAATATATTGTTTTATTAGTATAGAATAACTATATAAGACATTTTTAAATCTTAAACTAATATTTACCTTTTTGCAGTGGAACTACTTTATCATGTACTTTGTGGGGATC
Source organism: Campanula takesimana (assembly GCA_026119855.1). NCBI lineage: Eukaryota > Viridiplantae > Streptophyta > Magnoliopsida > Asterales > Campanulaceae > Campanula > Campanula takesimana. The sequence goes on from JAOWBW010001518.1 coordinate 157,877, forward strand.
GTGTGTTACTGAATTGACAAATAGTCTAAAAAATTCAAAGGATTCTCCGGTGATAATTTTGATTCAAATGGGTAAGGTGAAAGAGTTTAGGGGCAATATACAAGTATCAAATACTTACCATGTCACAAAACTCATAATCAATGATGATACAAGGGAGATTGTTCAAAACTGGTGAGAAAATCAATTTTAAATTAATGATAGGAAAAAAAATCTGTATCAACGTATATATTTTGTTTCATGTAGTTTGATATTAGATGGATCAACATCAAGTCGATCCAATTCTGTATCTCTTACACCTGGCCGAACTTGAGAGAAGAAGTACAAGCCTATGTGAAAAAGTGCGACAAATGCCAACGTTTCTCAGACTTACCCAAGGTACCACCAATTGAGCAAAGCCTCGTCATACCGACTTGGCCTTTCAACATGTGGGGGGTCGACATCATTGGACCTTTTCCTTTGGCCAAGGGGAGCAATAAGTACGTTATAGTAGCAGTCGACTACTTCACCAAGTGGGTGGAAGCTAAACCTTTGGCTAAGATTACAGAGGAGAATGCCATTAATTTTATCCATGACTACATCTGGTGTCGGTTCGGTGTCCCACATTCTATCGTGACCGACAACGGGCTCCAGTTCTCTAACGCCTTCACTGAGGAATTAAATAGATTGGGAGTCAAGCATAAAAAGTCATCAGTCAGTCATCCCCAAGGTAATGGGCAAGCCGAGGCAGCAAACAAGTTAATACTGAAAGCCCTAACTAAAAGCTTAGAAGGAAGTCAAGGAAAGTGGCTGGACGACCTCCCCCTTGCTCTATGGGCAGTTCGTACAACCACTCGGGGGCCGACTGGGGAGACTCCCTTTGCATTAACTTATGGTTCAGAAGCTATGGCACCGGCCGAGATGGCCTTACCTACATTCAGAGTGACCAATTATGACGAGGTGGTAAATGAATACAACCGTCTACTGGACCTAGACCTAGTTGAAGCAAAAAGGCTGACGGCTCAATTACGAATGATCAATTACAAGCAAAGAACCAAAGCCTACCATGACAGCAAAGTAAAGAAGAGAGTTTTCGAAGTTGGTGACTGGGTACTCAGAAAAATCGAGTCGACACACTTGAAGGCTCAACAAAATAAGCTCTCTCCGAACTGGGAAGGTCCCTACATCGTCACTCACGTTATCAGAGAGGGGACCTACATGCTCAAAACTCCGGAGGGAAAAGAGCTTAAACACTCATGGCATTCGGAGCACTTGAGGAAATACTATCAGTAATACCTCGGCACCCTGTCTTTTATTGCTTTCTAGAATAGATTTTTTGTTTTCTAGTTAGATTTTCGGTCTCTAGTTAATAACATTTTCTAGCTCAATTTATCAATAAAGTTTATTCTTTACAACTTTGATCTTACAATCACGGTTTACACATTTGAACTGATTCTAACGACTAGTCCTCTCAAATTTGGGCAAAGGCCGACGTCTAATCCCCACGACAATTTGAGACTAGTTAACAATCAGTTTTCAAGTTAAAAACAAAACCGAGCACTTGACGCTCATCACGGCCATAACGGTGAACGACCACGGCCTACAAACATAGCCTAACCCGGCTATCATCAAAACCTAATTCTATCAGCTAAGTACTCTCAAATTTGGGTTAAGATCATTACATCTAGTCCCCAGGACAATTTGAGACTAGCCATGAGTTAGTCCTCACAAACTGAGCTCTTGATGCTCATCACGGACATAACGGTGAACGACCACGGCCTACAAACATAGCCTAACCCGGCTATCATCAAAACCTAATTCTATCGGCTAAGTACTCTCAAGTTCGGGTTAAGATCATCACATCTAGTCCCCAAGACAATTTGAGACTAGCCATGAGTTGGTCCCTACAAACTGAGCTCCTAACGCTTATCACGGCCACAACGGTGAACCACCACGGCCTACAAACACAGCCTAAACTCGGCTATAAACTAAACCTAATTCTATCGGCTAGTGCTCTCAAATTTGGGTTAAGATTATTACATCTGATCCCCACGACAAATTGAGACTGGTCATAAATTAGTCCTTATCAACATCAAGTCATGTTAAACGATGTTAATACATCTCAAACCGAGATAAAGTAACGCGAACAAATGACGAGATAACACTCAACTACATAACAGTTGATAAAACAAGTGTTTACGCCTCCCAGTTAATACTGGTCCAAGGCAGACAAATACTTAAGACAAACAAAAAGTGTTTTACGCCCCCCAGACTACGCTGGGCCCAGGCATACAGAATACTAAATCAAAAACAGATTGTTTCAAGCCAAACCGGCTCCCAAACAAAAGAGAAATTATACTAGGCCACATCGAGCCTACACCAACAAATAAAAGTTTGTAGCATTCATGGAGCTTGCTGCTCCTCATCATCCTCATCTTCATCCTCCTCCTGGTTTAATTCTTCTTGGAAACGCTCCACCAAAACGTGGAAATTGTTGGGATCAACGGGAGGTGCGCTCCAGGCCGGTCTCCCCTCAGCCTCGTCCTGCCGAGCAATCAGTTTAAGAGTCTTCTCAGAATAAGGGATCAGGGAATGAGCAGCGCGAGCCTCCAAACTATAAGCATCACTCAAAAGAAGGCGAGCAAACTTCTCAACAGGAGCATTGACCTCGGGATCAATATGAAGTTGACGAACCGCATGTGTGTAGCCGTCGACATAAGTGGTCGCCACCTGATCGTCGATAATGGACGGTTTTTCGGTACGTTTAAAGTGCATGACAGCCGCCTTCTCTTTGGCCGGAATGCTTTCTTCCAGCTGCTGAAACCTCATCTCCACTTCCTCTTTCTCCTTGGCCAAGATAGCAGCATTCTCTCTCTCCTTATCAACCTCCTCCCTGAGAAGCCTAGCCTCCTCCTCGAGCTGCCCAACCACTGCTTTGAACTTTTCGATCTCGGCTTGAGCTGCCTCCACAACTTTGGCCTTTTCAGCATGAGCTGATTTAGCATTATCACGTGCCTGATTGACCAGTTCCACAGTTTGGCCTAGCTTCACCTGGGCCTGAGTCGCCTTGTCCTCCAGAGCCGCCATCTTTTTACTAACCCCAGACCATTGAGCTACCTCATGTTTGGCAAGGGTGGCAAGCTACACCGAGAGAACCGACTTCAACAATAACAAACAAGAGAAAAAGCAGAAAATGAGCAAGTTAATTCATTACCTCGGCGATTATGAGTCCCTTGTGTTCGGCCATGTGGGCGTAAGTGGGCGGCATAGAGTCCAAACCTCGCAAGAGATCAGCATCAAAGGCCCGTTCCAGAATTGGCCGGCCAAGTCTCATCATGGGGCCAGATCGGGCAGTGACATCAAGGTTCTTCAAGGGGCGGACGTCGGAGAAATCTGTTACCAGAGCATCAATCTCCTCTGAAGCCAGGGTAAAGAAAGTGCCGGCAGCGGCAAAATCAGGTCATTTAGGAGCAGGCTCGCCAAAAAACTCCTCGCCTGCATCACGGCCTCTTTTTTTATTAGAAGCTTCGACATGGGCGTCGGTCTCGGCAGCTGATTCTCTAACAGGGCTGGAAATAGAACCCCTCGTTGGAGACGTCACACCCCTACCGATATCCTCGGCTTGACCCGTGGTACCGGCCACGTCCGTGGTAGGAAGAGAACCGGCTTCCTTAACAGATAAAGTTTCCTGCCTAGCACCCATGTTGGCATGCCTCCTAGCCCGACCAGAAGTTTTCGATTTCACTCTCCTCTTCTTCAAAAGCTTGTTGGGGTCTGATGAATAAGCTTCCTCAAGAGCTCTCTCCTCTTCCATGGACAAATCTGCAAAAACAAGAAGCAATGTTATGACACTATGACGGTATGAAAGAAATACAAAGATAGAGTCTGAAAATATACATCCAACAACTTTCTTAACCCTTAGACACTGCTCGTCCTGGGTCAAGCACACCTCACAGTCTCGATAAAAGACAAAACCAGGGTGAACAACCCAATCAGGAAACCTGCTGCCCCTACTGACAGTCGTCATCATTGATACACCAGGCCAGGGTCCCAGCATCATACCGGCTTGGACATAATAGCCATAGTTGCTCTCCAGTGCCGACCACTCTAGCTGCTGGACCGAGGCAAATTCAGTCAATCGTTGGACTAAGACGTCACTCCATGGAGCCTTATAGCAAGTCTCCGGTGCAGCAGGATTACGTTCAGGAACGGGGAACTCCCAGCCATGACGGCTCTCAACCTTGATTACATGATTGTTCCACCCTGATACCTTGCTCACTGAGCTTGAGATAGGGGAAATTATCTTGGGCCGCCTCTGCCTACTCCTTAAAGTCAAAACTTGAGTAATCTCGTTGAAACTACCATAAAAAAATTGGTAAAAAGCCCAGGGGCAGGGCTCAAAGCATAAGCTTCGACAAAGGACTATGAAGGATGTAAGATACCTAACAGCGTTAGCGCCAAGCATAGCGGGAACGGCTTGCCAATCCTCTAAGAACTCACAAATAAAGGGGTCAAGGGGTAGACGGAGCCCTAATTCAAACTGTTTGAAGAAAAAAGACACCTCGATATGGTTCAGATAAAAGGCGGCCCTTTCCTCGCTAGTACTCAAGACAGGTGCCCGCTGATACACCAAGTCGTAGTCATCACGAGATATCCTGCAGTTGTCATAAAGATGGTTTATTATTTCGCCCCCGTCCTTGGGGGTGTCTCGGCTTAGAGGGGCCCGCAGCGTTCGCTCTCTGGCCAATATTTCGACGACCACGACCTCGTCCCCCTTCAGGAACCTCGGTATCGAATCGATCTACTATTCTGGCCGAAGTGCTCTCCCCCGACATAGCTGCAGATGAAAGAAGGGGGTTAGCATCAAAAATCGAGGTGGGAATTGCATTTACCCCCTCCCCTCATTCACAGAAGCCGAGGGATACGCTTCGTCCTCTGACAGAATGTAATATGAAGAAATATGGGTCAAAAGGTCAAATGAGGAGTAAAGAATGATTAAGTTTGGGTTCATCATTTCCAAACAATCAAACCGACGGCTATTAACCGGCCATTCAATAGTTTCGGTGAAAGCTCTATGCTTCGCGAGAAATTCTCCGATTTCACTCAAACCCAACAAAAACCAAGGACCATCCGTTCTCCTATAGACTCTCCGGTTCACTCTATGGAAGCCTAAACGAACCACTGACGAACAATCAAGGGGCATTTGAATATCTGGTATGGTTAATGCAGAGCAAAAATGAAAAGATAGTTGAGAAAAATCGAAAATTGCAAGAGGGATCAGACGGATACCTGAGTGGAGGCCTACAAATAGAAGACGGAAGCAGGGCCGGAAAAAGGAGAAAACAACTTTGAGTCACTGACAAAGCACTTCGCCGAAGACGGAGGACGATCGCCGATTGACCGTTTGATAAGGTAAAATCCTAGAAATGAAAAACTTTTGACTGAGAAGTGAAAGGGTAAAGGGGGAAATGAGAAAATCGATCGATTAAAATTCGGGGGCCAATTATATCCCGATAATCTGATTTTCTCCTACCCAAAATCTCGCGAAAATCTCACGACATTGGCGGTTGGCCACGTCATTACTCTATGCCATCATTACCTACAGTGATGGATTGGGATTTCCCCATAAAGCAGTTGTCACTTCACCAAACCCCCGCCGCCTGACACAATGACATCACCAATCTGTGACGTCATGAGCTTGGGATACAGGGAACGATCGTGAAGTTGTCAGCACACACCGAGATATGCATAGTGACATCTCGGTCTTGACCAGATCTGACAATCATCAAAGGGCCATCGGGAACAAAGTACATCAATACCGACATGCCAATAAAGACCAGGTGATCGGCATTACTTTAAAGACGACATCAAGAAACAGGCAGTGTTGAATGAGGTCATGAAGCAAAAGTGCAGTAACTCAGAGGTAACCAAAGCAGCACATAAGCGAAAATTCTAGACTTAACAATGGTTGAATACACAAAAGATGGATTCATTGCTATTGATATACCAAAAGGACCCCCACAACTAGGCCGGGGGCCTGACCTGTACAAAATCAAGGAAGAAAAACTGCTAGGCCAGACAAGTTAAAAGAATTAAGAAAGATCACAATCTTGGTCTTGATCTTCGTCATCTTCCTCCCACTCAGAGTCTCCATCATACCCATATTCATCAATAATAATAGGCTCTGGATCATCGTCTTCATCATCATCCTCGTCCTCATCCTCTGACTCTTCTGCATCGGAATCATCATCGGAGAATTCGTCGATTGGGTCCGGTTCTTCGAATTCACCATTACTGTCGGACGGCGACTCCTCTGTCGGAAAAGACGAATGATATGAGGATGGATACATGAAATCGGCACTGCTTAAGGAATCGTAACTCTCAACTTGATTTTCTGGCTCTGTATTAACCTCCTCCGGGAAGGCATCGACGTACGATCTTTTTGATGCCATATTGAAGATTCTTGAAGGAGGGAAGAAGATGGGCTTTTTGGACAAAGAATATCAAGGGACAACCACTTATATATGCGTCAGAATACAAAGAGACGAAGTGCTGGTGGGCAGTTAATGATGCCCACATCAGTCCCAGAGAAATAATGATTCCTCCTGAATTAAATCCTCAGTGACATCAGCAAATCCAATCGAAAAAGGATTTTGGCGGCTGTGGGTGTTGGTCCCTAAAGGGCAACAAGGGTGTGAAAATCGCTAGAGGGGGGGGGGGTGAATAGCGTTTTAAAATTCTTTTCAAATCCTTTTGCAATTCAATGGCAGATGCGCACAACTCTTATTTTGGCTAAGTATAGCGCGCAGTAAGAGTGCGAAATGCACAACGGAAATTTAAAGCAGCTCTGCGCAGGGTATACTGCGCAGGAATAAAAACGCACGCAATAAGTATGAGGCTAAAGAGTGGCGCAAAAAGGATTCTAAGGCAAATGAGCAATAACAATTACAACATCAACGTGTAACAATCTGAAAGATCAAACAAAGCAGTTCATAAATAGTTAAGCAGGAAATATGCAGTAAATATAATGAACAAGCTATTTGGAGAGGTTCGATCGAAGAAAGATCTACATCCTCTACCAAGATGGTTAGTCTTGGATTTCTAAAGGAGATCTTATTATATGAGAGAGTATTACAAATTACAACATTTGAGCTCAATATAAACTCAAGATCTATTATCTATGAAGAACAAATCCTAGACTAAACCGGTGTATCTCAAGAAGTTAGATCAAAATGATCAAAGCTTCAAGAGGTGTGTGTGTGACAGAAATTCTGGGCTCTATGAATATGAAAGATGAAGAGCACCAAGAATTCTAGTGATATAGGCTTTGTGATATGAGTAGGAGTTTTGAAGGTTTGAAGATCTTGAAGACTGTTCTAAAGAATCTGGAAATACTAAGCAGCAGTCTTCAGATCTTCAAGGTTTCTCAGTGAAGCATGAAACTCGAGCTCTGAAGCATAGTGGCCAACAAGAGGGGCTTTGATCAAAGGGCCGATGAATGGGCCAAATGAAAGGGCCGATAAAGGGGCAGCTTGGAAATGAAGATGAGCAGGCTATTTATAGCTGAGAGCTTGAATATAGCCGTTGGAGCTCTGAGCAAGGACAATGAGCTGGCACAAAGTGATTGGCGCGTAGCTGTCCTTTATAGCCGTTGGGGCTCTGATCAATGATGATGACCTGGCACAATATGATTGGTGCGCAGGTGATTTAGAGCCGTTGGAGACTTAGCATGAAGACCAAATTCAAAAGCTTCTTCTAGAAGGTTGACAGTTGTCTTCACTTGAGATATTTCTTTGAAGCGTGTCTCCACCAATGGTTTTGCTGAGTGTGCTTATTTTGTCGTTTGTGCACACCTCAGCACTCTTTACTCAATCTAAAAAGCGTAGTTTGTCTTGACGCTTTCCAAGCTTCTAGAATGTGAGATCAGGAGATGAGGAACTTGACCAAGGTTGTGTCCGCGCACAAAGGCATGCGCATTGCCGGCGCGCATGGATTCAGCGCATGAGCAGCATGCGCACCATGCTTGGTCACAAAAAGATCTCTTGAGAGTTTGGGGAATGAGATCTTGAAAATTGAGCAGGGTCAAGGGCTGCGCAAGATATTTATGCGCAGTGGCGACCTGCGCAGAGAACATCCTGCGCAGTGAAATGAATCCTGCTTGGGAAATCTTCGATACTTCAAAGCTTCAAGTCCTATCATCTAAGCCTATACTATAAAAAGGACTTGGCTAAAAATTGAAGTTATAAACTTCTTTACATGAGGTCCTAAAGTCCATAAAAATACTCATAGGTGATGGTATCAATCAATTCTAACAAATGTAGGAGGGTTAAGTAATAAGCATACCCAACAGTGGGTCATACCTATATTAATAGTGGCAGATGAAGTATGGACTACAGTTCCTACTCGGCATGCCGAGGTAAAAACTCGGGGGCCACTGAACGACATAAACTGACTTGGGTAAATGGGTCCCATAAACTCTGGGCCTGTACACCTAAAAGGCCAGATACCGAGAAGCCCATTCATCAAAAGCCCATATTCATGGGCCGACATCTTACAAAGCCGAACAGGCAGATCTTGCCTAGGCCGAGGTCCAAGAGTCTTATTCCTACTAAGCCCATATGACGAGGCCGAGGTAGGTGACGAGACGACTTTCCAGTATTATCTCTCATTATCACAAGGAGTCAACTTACAGAGTTTGATTACAACTCAGACACCAAGCATCCTTATCTAAACAAGGGTATCTCTTATACAAGATAAACAGGATTACGATCATCCTTATCAGGACTGCGATCATCCTTATCCGGAGTCTATCTCCAAGGGAATACGAGTCCCACATTAACACGGGCTCCATGGCTTTCTGGACAAGTCAGGACTCATTCACCCATACCTATATAAACAGGTCCTCTTCACAGGAAACGGGTAATGAACTCTTTGGCTCAATACTAGTCAATTGATTTCTCTATCATACATATCACCCGTATTCTTACTCTCACGCCGGAGGGCCTTCGCCGGTGAAGCCCCGGCGTAGTTTACGTTTGTTCATTGTGTGCAGATCCGAACGGGGAAGTTCTCATTACTGGATTTATCCGAACCGCTAGACGGAGGGCTGATCCGACTCGTTTCTGGCAGCATCAACAAAAATTTAAGAATGTAGAGTAATTACGTTTACATTTTAACTACTAAATTCTTTAAAACATAAATATTAATTAACTAAAACTTAAATATTCATTTCAAAACAAAGAGTGTCATTTATCATTTTCAGAGATTATCTAAATGTATAATTAACTATTTTCAAGGCAATGTAAGAAATTAGGATTATTATCTTATAATATAAAATGCAATTGCATTTTATTCAATTATATAAATATAGTCCTATCTACTTCCTCCGTCTCTCTTTAATCTATAAAATTTGCTATTTTAGTTGTCTCACTTTAATCTACAAAGTCCCAAAAAGGAAATATTTTAATACTTTTAAAATAATGGGACCGACTTGTCATACTCACAACAACTATCTATTTACTACTTCCCTCCGTCCCAAAATATATGTAGTTTAAGGGTTGAAATTTGTCCCAAAATATTTGTAGTTTTTCTTTTATCTAGACATCTTTGACATTGTTTGTCAAATATACCCTTATTTATGATGGTAGTTGTCATTGTTAAAACATTTAATTGTCTTGGTACTTGAAATATTTCAAGGGTAATTTAGTCCATTAGACATGCATTGATTGCTTTTCTTAATTTATGTGAAAATCCTAAAACTACAAATATTTTGGGACGGAGGGAGTATTCTTTACCGAGAAAATTTTGGGGGAAACTAGTTTCTCCCTAAGTTATAAAAAGTCTTGTTTTTATAGAGGTTTAAGGGTTAAAAAGTAGACTTTTTATAACTTATGGAGGAACTAGTTTTCCCCAAAACTAACTCTTCTCTACCCCACTTTCTCTTTCCCAGTCAACTACCTACGCTCACAATATATCAACTTTTTCACTTTTTCCTTAAATAATGTGCCAAACCAAAATTTGTGAACTAAAGAAGGACGGAGGGAGTATATGTTAATTTTTATTGTTTAAAAAAAACAATTTTTTATATAAAAAAACTCCACATTCATTTGAATCGTATTTACAATGTGGAAGCCGTTGATTATATTTAAAGTAAAAAAGATTTGAAATTAACCATTCCATCTTTCCAAAATTATACTCCCCACAAAATTGAAATTGACGATTTATTTTTGCTTCAAAGAAAAGATACTCTATATTTTCTTACAACTCGGAGAGCTCCCAAAAATGATGTCACACATTTATTATTCTTCCTAATTTGGGTTAGAAGATATCATTTTCAAATTATACTACTTGTCAAATAAAATTGAAATTGCCTAATCATGTTTTCTTAATTGAGGCTTTGTTTTCTTAATTTAGGCTTTAGCTTTCGAGCTATCACGGATTTCTCATTTCTTTTTTCAAAAAATCATAAAATCCATGACTTAAAAACGCCATCACCACTATTCCAACGGCATCACCATCAGTTCAGCCATCAATATATACTCGCATCACCTTTACTACCACCAACAGCCAGAGGAGGAGTATTGGCACCATCATCATCGCCCATACCTATTCTCATCGTTGTCGCCGTCCACTCTAACTGCACATAGGGATGACAACGGAGTAAGATTTATTCATCCAGATACAATGCGTTCAATATTGTCGTATTTCTAATTATACCGGTTTATAGTTGCTGCCATGTGAAGTTAATATAGATATATAGAGAGTTTATATTTGAGCAATATAAATAAACATAAGAATATGGCTTGTCTCAAAATCACGAATTGAAGTTGTAACCCATGGCGTTTTGTATACAAATTCAATGATCGATGAAAGTAGGTTTGAAGAGTTTGATCTTTTCAAGTTCCTAGATACATTGACTGAAACCCCAATTTAAAAACCAATTAAAGCTATTAAATTCATTCACGTTCATCATTAATGCTTAAAATGTAGGTCCTTTCAGAGTTTGTTTCACAATTTAAATATTTATTTTAAGCTAGTTTGTCAAAGAAAAAATTATCATAAAGCTAGTAATACTACTAACAGTTAAAAAATATAAAACGTGGGAAAATTAATGTTTAGAAGGTTGAAAGTCTCATCAAGAAACTAAGGGGGCGTTTGGTTCGTGGTAAAGTGGGGGAATGGAATGCCCAATTCCCTTTGACCAATTCCATTGCCATGTTTGGTTCATTTTTTTTCAAAATTTCCATTCCATTGGAATGATCAATTCCTTCAAATGAAGGAATTCACCATTCCATCATAAAATGGGAGGAATGCTCAATTCCATCCATTTCATTCCATCGATGGAATTGAAGAAATTAAAAATAATAATAATAATAATAAATAATAATAATAATAATAATAAATAATAATAAATAATAATAATAATAATAATTAATAAATAATAATAATAATAATAATAAATAATAATATTAGTAATAAAAATAAATAATAATAATAATAATAATAATAATATGAAATAATTATAATAATAATGTTAATAATAAATAATAGTAATAAATAATAATAATAATAAAAAAATAATAAAAATAGTAATAAAAATAAATAATAATAATGTTAATAATAAATAATAATAATAATAATAATAATAATAATAATAAATAATAGTAATAGTAACAATAATAATAATAAATAATAATAATTATTATTATAATAATAATAGTAACAATAATAAATAATAATAATAATAATTATAATAATAATAGTAACAATAATAAATAATAAATAATAATAATAATAATAATAATATTTATTATTATTTATTATTATTCTTTATTATTATTATTACTATAATAATAATAATTATTATTATTTATTATTATTATTCTTATTTATTATTATTATTTATTATTATTATTATTTATTATTTATTATTATTACTTATTATTATTATTACTTATTATTATTTATTATTATTATTATTTCATTCCAACAGTTTTGTCTTGAAACCAAACATGAATTACCAAGGAATTGAATGACAATTCAATTCGATTCCGTGCCAACCAAACACAAGGTTTGACCAATATTTTTCCTTTCCAATTCCTTCAGGATTCCCATTCCATTGACCATTTCATTCCTTCATTTTTTTTCTGCCGAACCAAACGCCCCCTAAGAATATGAATAGTTACAAAGCTAGAATAAGAAAAAATCTTCCAATATCAATTAGTAGAACGTTAAAATAGTTTCCAAATTTAAAATGCAATTTTTGGCCGGAAAAAGTTGATTTCTAAAAATAGAGACTGTTCTGTTTATATATATATATATATAGATATAAATATAGATATAGATATAGATATAGATATATTCTAATTTATTGGTCAGCTAATAAATTAAATATCACGGGGCTATTCTATTTCTAGACGCTCCTTATTCCTATTGTGATCACAATTAAATTTCCAACTTGTCTTTTCCTCTCCCTCAATTAAATCTTTTTTGACAGTTTTTTGTAAATTTCCATTATAAATTTCAAATAGTCCCCATCCCCCTTGTTGCATTCTACAGTTCTTAGCTCTGTTCAAGAAAACCATGAACAACCCTCAATCATGTTTCTTGTTAACTTTCTTTTTGACCGTTATAATCCATTCTTCATCTGCGACATCGTATGATTATTCCGCTTACACCGAGGTATTTACTATCTTATTATCTACGAAAATTATTGACAGTTTTAATGTTGATCATTGTTGTGATCGAGTTTTATCTTACAAAAATCTAACGAGTTTTCGTTACCTTTGTTATGTTAGTGCAAATCTGTGCCCGAGTCTCCCTTTACAATGGTGGAATCATCGATTATCAGGAACTTAGCAGTAAACACAAAAGCTATCCGAATGCGTTTGTACTGCACAATCTAACTGGGAACACAATCTTCTCTTTCTCCAGTTGAGTTTTTCGGTAACCTTTCTTTGAATGATATGAACAACAAATGATTTTTCTTCCATTTAGCAATTTTTTGTCAACTCGGGTTCAATACTTCAATTTTAACATTGTTTTGTTAGGACGAAAACATGATTTTTGAGTGTTTTGTACTCGACTTAAGGTCAACCTTCATACAACAGGATTTTGAGCATTTTGCGTATGAATCTCATGATTCTCATTCATAAGACTCATCATCGAACATTTTTTTTAAAGAAATTTCTACGCAAGTTGATACAAGATTATTTGATAATCGTTCGCATTGGTTTGTACTTACATTCCACTGCCAAAACATATCAGAAGAGATACAAACGAGTCGTTTTGATTTAGTCTTCTCCAAAACATATCCATTTATAACTTAAAAACAAGATTTTGATTCACATTTGATGATCAACAGGTTGGGTCAAGATAAGCGGTGTAGATTCAGTTCTGATCACGGCTAACTTAACACTAGATAACACGACACACAAGTGCATTGGAAATGTCATTGCAAAGAGTGATTGCTGGTCATTTCTCAAAGGCGGATTCGTTCTTGATTCACCCTCAAACTATGCCCTCATTGATTTTCATGTATGACCGATCCATAAGACCATGATAAGTAATTTTACACCAAATTAAAAAAAAAAAAATTAAAAAAAAAAAATGAAATTTTACGCCTTTTATTTGCAGAATTCAGGTGGAAAAGAGATCAACATAACTATCGCGAGTACTTCGTTGCAGCCGTTTACTTATGAGGAGTGGCAAATAAACCAAGAAGATATGATCAATAAAGTAACTGATTTTTTCTGGGTTAACTAACAGTAATCTTAATAGTAGAAGTCAGTAAGATTTTGATTTTTACTATGTTGTAGGAAAGGAAACGTGCTGCGATGATCCATGTATCCAACAAACACGGACAAAGGTTGCAAGGGGCAAATGTGACAATAGAGCAAACGTCGAAAGATTTCCCCTTTGGTTCAGCTATAGCCAAAACCATTCTTGAAAATCCTCCCTACCAGGTAAAAATAACAAGAATATACATTAGTCTCTTCAATGAACTTTAGTCATCTTAACTTAACCTCGTTATCTTCATTTAACCTCGTTATCTTTATAAATCATTTCAGGAGTGGTTTGTGGAACGATTTAACGCAGCAGTGTTTGAAAACGAGCTGAAATGGTACGCAACAGAGCCCGAAAGGGGTCATGTCAGCTATACAGTGCCAGATCAAATGCTGGAATTTGTACGAGCCAATCAAATCACAGTCAGAGGACATAACATTTTTTGGGAGGATCCAACTTACACCCCTTCATGGGTTCTTAACTTAACAGGCCCCGAGCTAAAACACGCAGTCAAGTCTCGTATACAGAGTCTAATGACTCATTACACGACTGAATTCGTACATTGGGATGTCAGCAACGAAATGCTTCACTTTGACTTTTACGAGTCAAAGCTTGGTCCTAATGCCACGTTGGAGTTTTTTGAGATAGCGCATGAATCAGATCCATTTGCAACATTGTTCATGAATGATTTTAACGTGGTCGAGACTTGTGATGATGCTAATTCAACTGTGGATGCGTATATTTCGAGGATAAAAGAGCTTGAACGAGGGGGAGTTTACGCGGATGGGATTGGACTAGAAGGTCATTTTATAGTACCCAACCCTCCTTTAATCCGAGCCACGCTAGATAAGCTTGCTACCCTTGATCTTCCCATTTGGCTCACTGAGGTTGATATCAGCAACATACTCTACCCGGAAACACAGGTAAGCTAGCCGAGAACGTACAATTCTTTACTGCACACAAGCTTGTGCGCAGTACAGAGTTGTACCTTATGCTTTAGATGCTTGTAGTACAAGTATCTAAAGCATATAAAAGAAGCATTTGTTGATGCATAACATGATTGCATTGCAAGAAAGATTGAAATTCTGCTTAAAAATTGATGTCTTGTGAAATGACCATTTTACCCTTTCGGGTGTTGCAGGGGAGGTGGCTTGAGACAGTGTTGAGAGAAGTGTATTCACACCCTGCAGTGAATGGGATTATACTATGGACAGCAATGCATTCAAATGGCAGTTGCTATGAAATGTGCCTAACAGATTTGAACTTCAAGAACTTACCAGCTGGTGAAGTTGTGGACAAGCTGCTGAGAGAATGGGAAACTGGGGTTTTGAATGGTCAGACAGATGATCATGGCTCATTTAGCTTTGATGGCTTCTTAGGTGAGTACATTGTAACTGTCGATTACGGGGATAGAAGGGTAAAGTCGACATTTTCCCTCAGTCAGAGCGAAGAAACACGGCATTTTAGTATTCAGATCTAAATAAAAAGACTTAGAATGGGATGACCCTAATGACTCTCTAGTATGAGATCATGTTTTCTATAAGAATATGATTTTCTATATTGTCGCATATTGGTCAACCTTATTTATCGCGCTATACCGGGTTATAGTGTGCATAGTGATGTTCGTTTCTCGAGAAGCATACGACAACGGCCAGGAATTCTTAGAACAGCAAAGTGGGCCCGCTCGAGGCGAAACCCAGCTTTACACACATAAGCATGGCATTAAGTAGTAATATAGGTTGTTACTTCCAAAACAGTGGACTATTTTGGTGTGAACTTGGTAATTGTTTAGGAACATAATGGTCTGGTCTTTTTGACTCATGCTACAACATTATTCAAAGATGGAAGAAAACTTTTGACCTTTCCTGAGAAAATGGGAGTCATTTTCCTGGGGAAAACTCAACATCACTTTCTCTTTTACCAAAAAACATGATGCAATCCTACTGGAATAGACAAGGGGCAAAAAATTATAAGGAAAACAGCCACAAAAGTGAATCTTTCTCTACTTTCTCACACACAGCATAACTTAATATTTACATATGGCATCAACAATCTTGATTCTAAAATTACAAATACATAAAACTCACTAAAAATAAATACTAAAAACCCTAAACACAAGACACTTAAAAAGAAGTAGTTTTAATGTTTGTAAACATAAAAAAAATCTTAAATCTAGATGGGTTTACAATCTGGATAAATCTTTGCCAGCTTCTCTGACAAAAAAGTCAAAATTTCCAACTGACCCGAATTCGAACCTGGATCCAGAGAGGAGAGAGACTACAAGAAAATGAAAGAGATGAAGAGAGAAAGAGTGACATAGCATAGAGGAAGCGTTGAGAGATTCTTAGTTGAATCACCCATGGCCAAACCAGCTAACCATGACCCATCAGTTAGCATAGCTTCGGATCCTTACCCTGACCCGGTCGTGGTCCCAGATGATCCGGATTCTGCGCTAGTTGATCCCATTGTCTCTGGTCCTGTGTATGATTCTGAATTTGACCCGAAACTTGACCCATCCATTGATGATCCATCACCATTTGTAGCAGGAGTACTTGTAGTTGATGTTGATGTATCTTTTGAAGATTTTTGACTGCATATGAACAGACAGTTAAAAACCCGTTAATTAGAAATCTGCATTATTGCAATAGAAATCTGTTTTCGATTCCCTGACATGAAAAAATTTGAGCATTAACTTTGAAATAACATTCATTGAATACAAACCCGACAACTTTTATCAATGTGATTTGTTGCATAATGTAAGACCAAGGTGCAAGAAAAGACTAAATCCTCTGTCCCAAAATGATCTTATCATTTGACATTTTTCTTTGTCCCAAAAATTATTCTCATTTCTACAATTTAGGCTTAAATGGGCATAAACACAACATGACTAGTGAAGCAAGTGCTCATATCCTTAAAAAGTTTGAATAGTCAAACGTGAAGATCATTTTGGGACGGAGCCATAAATTTTTTACTCTTAGGAGACTTCGACAACCCCTCTTATAGGGAGTCTTTTATAATGAGAAAAAGTAGGAGAGATCAAGAGCCTAACTCCTCTTCTCACTTAGAGCATTCACAACAGTGACAATTTAACTAATCAAGGAGGAAACAGAATGCGACGCCTCCCAAAGTGGTAGACCAATTGAGGGTTCATCCATGACAAGCTATCGTGAGAATTATCTCAATTTGTCACTAATGCACGAGTGATGACATTCTCTCCTCCATAACTGTCATTAACAATTTAATGTATTGAATAGCTTGTAACAATAATTTAAGGTCCTTCCAAACTTTTCCCATTCCAATTCCTTGCAACATTGACTCCTAGTTGGAGAAGAAGGATACATTTATCGATCATGTTTATTCTTAGAACTTAATGCCATTAACCATAAGAAGTTTGATCTTTAATTGAGACGTAAAATATACCTTACATTTTTTTTTTGCACCAAAGGTACCAATGACACATTAAAAGGGAGACGTTGAGTCATTTCAAGCTTTACGATTGAAATGGCGGCTTGGCAAGAAAATAATTAGTGAGAGAAGACACCATGTCATCAGTTGACGTGGTGCTCCACAATCAATATGAAATCAAGAATATGCTAACTCTAAAAAGATTCTCAATCTCTTATTGATCATGAAATACCACATCAACTGATAACATTGTATTGTTGCATCACTACATATTTTCTTGTTACTTAATGATCGTTTACCTCTAACCAAATAAAGTGTCAAATACCCCCTTTTGAACACCTCCACAACAACAATGGATGTCCTAAATGGTGTATCCAAGCACACCCATATTTACAATTGTCACAACTATATGTGATCAAATCACTATTAGAGTATTAAAGTGACCCATAACAAATGAGAAATTATTTATTCATGTATTAACATAGTGTTCTAGAACCAATAAGAGATCATAAAATAAGGAATTGTGAATATGAACAACTTGTATGAAAGCTCACTTTTTAAATGTTGAATTGTTTTCCTTGCCATCAGTTTCATGGTATCTCATTACCTCTAGAGCAACATATCAACTCATGAAAATGTCAAGCTTCAAGACCATTGAATATTTTCTCAATGGCTAAATAAATGTCACTATACCAAATTTTACTCTTATATATTCACTCCGTCTCAGACTAAACTAAGGTTCTTACTTTTCTTTTTGGTTTGTCCTAAACTAAGGTTCTTAATTGCTTCATTACCTAAAATGGACAATGAAACTCACTTATCATTCTTACAACAAAAACTTTCTACCCACTTTCTCTATCTTACTTTCTCATACTTTACTTTTCATACTCACAACATTAACTTTTCCTTAATTTCCGTGTAAAGTCAAACTAAAAGCCATAGTCATGAGAAAGAGGGAGTTTCTAATTTTGTTTTTATGACATTAATGCTCTTAGGAGCTAAATGTATCTATGAATCAACAGGAAAAAGTAAAAAAGAAAGTCAAAAGTAAAGCAGACAGAGGATTAGAGGAATTCACCTTGGCATGGACAGACAAAACGTCACCGTATAATCTGCACCCGTGAACGTGCTAGTAGGATCATCATAAGCGTAGCTATACGACCTCGGACAAGCCGCCTTGAACATCTGCGAGTAAACCGTCGGGTTACAGGTGGCGGGTGTACTGTACGCGCCGCTGCAGCAGTACTCCGGCCTCGCCCCTACATGTAGATGCAGAAAGAGTCAATATAATTCATTGAAAATTATATGCAATCAAAGCACGTATGGAAGCTGTAAACGGCCTTCTGAACACAAACCGTAGAAAAATAAAAATTTGAAGGTAAATAGCTGTACAACAACACACTTGGATCAACAAACCTTGAAACTGATAACTACCTTATTCTCTCCCTCTATTTTCATTGTACAAAGGTGTCTTCCAGCTCACTTTCTACACTCTATATCCAAGTTGCTGCTTCCAACCCTGCAAGCTAAGCCCCAATCACAATTACATTCCCCTTGGTATGTAATATCCATGTGACACCAAATACATAAGTATAATCTAAAAGGGGATGAAATTTGTAACTAATTAGTACTCCAAATTACTCCGTCTGTCCCATAATAAAAAGAGAAAAAAAAAACAAAACAAAAAAAACCCAAAACACGTTTTCCTCTGCTTCACATGCATTTAAACAAACAATTGCGATGCAGCAGGAGAAAAAAATTGAACTCCATCGACCCCAATTCCAATTAAGCGGTCGGTTTACACACAAACTGGGCTTTCAAACACCCTTCACGATCGTCAAACACTACCTCCGAATAAACATACAGGTACAGGAAACAAAATTGAAAATTGGGATTTTACTTGCTCTATTCAGATTCTAAGACAGATGCGAAAGAGTGAACAGCCACCGGAAACAAAACAAAAAAAAAAAAGAAAAAAAAAAGAAAAAAAAAAAAAAAAGAAAAAAAAGAAGAAGAAGATTTTGACTGGGTTAGGAATCAAAATAGGATCGTATATCAACCCTTTGCTCCTTTGCCCGGGACTGCGATTAAAGGTAGACGTCGCGGAGGCAAGGTGATTCCAGTAACGGCGTGACACAAAAAGGGGGAAGAAGGAAAACGGAAACCGCCATACGTGATTCAAATTTCAAATACAGAATAAATCAGTCATACAAACAGGTAGAGAGAGAGAACGAACCTGAATAGTGGTGTCAATTTCGGAAATCAAATCAAGACTCTGTGGAAACCCTAGCCCTAAATAGTGGTGTCAATTGTAGGCTTCAAATAAGGTCTTGAACTTTGAAGCGGGTGGATTCAAGAAAGCAGATGGATTCGAGAACCATCTTCAGAGAGAGCAGAGAAGAGGCGATGAGGGAGAAACCTGGAACATGAACTGCTTGCTACTTTGGCTGAGACCACGTCTGTAACTGGCATGAACCGCCGTGGGTGTGAGAATTAATCTCAGCCACTCTTTATGGTGGTTGAGAAACAATCTCAACCACTCTTTATGATTCAGTTATTCCTGCTTCCTATTGTATTATAGATATCCTAGCTACTTCATTGCAGGGGATCATCTTTTCAGTAATATAATCACTTTCTTTCAATTGGAGATTCTCCCATTGTTCGCTGTTGAGAAATATATTGAGTGAGATTCTTACTTAGTTATTTCTTAGCAGAATTTATGTCAGGTGCTTAACATTTTGGACTCAGAGCTTGGTTTAGATACAATGGTGAACACACGATCCTCTAATGTTCCAGATGAGCCTGTGGTTCAGCAATCAGAATCATCTTCAGATCCGTTGCCAGTTATTGCTGCAAAGCTTGATTCTCTTAATGAGATATCTGCCAGAATTGCTGCACTTGAAGCCGCTTCCGCAAACTATAATGACAAGGGCAAGAGACACATGGATGAAGGCAGAAGGCGTTCCCATTGGGAAGAAGACAGTGAAGATGATTATGAAAGAAGGGGGAGACGCCCACCTTATACCAAAATTGAATTTCCAAAATTCAGTGGAGGGGATCCAAGAGGGTGGATTTTGAAGGCTGAGAAGTTTTTCCGGTATTATCAGACACCGGAAGATTCGAAGGTCGATGTCGCTTCAATGAGTCTGGAAGGGGATGCTTTGGATTTATTTTCATGGGTAAATTCTGAGCGCACCATGTTGTATTGGGATGAGTTGGTTAAGACACTGCAAGAACACTATGGGCCACCTGAATATCAGAATCCAGATGAGTACCTTGCATCCGTCAAGCAGACTGGAACAGTGCAGGAGTATCGTCAAGAGTTTGCCAAGCGAGTAGCACGTGTTCGCAACTGGCCAGAGCACTGCCTGTTAGGTATTTTCCTAGGCGGACTCAAGGACGAATTGAAGGCTGATGTACGCATTCAGAAACCGAGAACAGTGTATAAGGCTGCAAGTTTGGCTTTGGAATTTGAGCAAAAGGTCCAGATTTCACGTGGATCTAGGCCCAACTCTTCATATACTCAGAGTCGTTTGAGTTTGTCTCAGCCAACACGCGATTCTCGAGACTCCAAAGACTCAAATTTGCTGGTGTCATCGGCATATCCTATCAGGTCAAACTCTTCCGCTGCAATCACCCCCAAATATCCCTCAACTCCTGCAAAAACTTCTTCCGAGGAAGCGGAGCGTCAAATCCGTCGAGACAAGGGCCTTTGTTTCAGGTGTGGGGCACTCTTTCGACCTGGGCATCGCTGCAATGCTTCTTTTTCTTTGCTGGAAATTTCCGAAGACGGTGAAGAAGTCATTCCCCCCATACAAGAAGAAGCCGAAACAGAGATGAAGTCTGAAAATGCTGAAATCTCATTCAATGCCATTTTGGGACAGAACTCAGCAGCCACTATGAAGCTACAGGGTACGCTAAAAGGGAGGTTAGTGCTGATTTTAGTTGATAGTGGTTCAACACATAATTTTATTTCAGAATCTGTGGTAGCCGATACTCAAATTCTGCTTCGAAGTATTCCTACTTTTGGGGTTCAGATTGGGAATGGAAGCCAAGTAAAGTGTCATCAGGTTTGCCCAAAGGTTGAGGTAAAAGTTTCTGATTTAATTATTCAACAAGATTTTTACCCTTTTTCCTTGGGGGGTTGTGATTTGGTGTTGGGTATTAAATGGTTAGCATCTCTAAATACTGTGCAAGCTAACTGGAATAAAATGTTCATGATCTTTTGGTTGAATGGGAAAAAGTATAAGTTGCAAGGCATGACTGATGACAATGATGCTTCTGTTCGGTTTCAAAGCCTGCATCTTACTCAGGAATCAAGTGAAACGAGCGGCCTTGAGACGTTGGAGGTCGATAGTATGGTTGAAGAATTTGCTGATGTTTTTGCTGAGCCGATGTACTTGCCGCCACCACGTGATCACTACCATGCTATACGACTGTTTACAGATACAACACCACCCAACCTACGCCCTTACCGTTATCCTCATTACCTTAAAGATGAAATCGAAGCTCAGATTGAGGCTCTATTGCAGCGTGGATTCATACGTCCCAGCACTAGTCCCTTTGCAAGTCCGGTGTTGCTAGTTAGTAAAAAGGACGGGTCATGGCGCCTCTGCATCGATTATCGTCGCCTTAATCAGGTTACTATACCAGATAAGTATCCAATTCCAAATATTGATGAACTTTTAGATGAGTTGCATGGAGCTATCTATTTTTTCAAAAATTGATTTGCGGTCGGGTTACCATCAAATTCGTGTTTTGCCGGAGGATGTACATAAGACAGCTTTTCGCACTCACTCTGGCCATTATGAATTTTTAGTTATGCCTTTTGGCTTAACTAATGCACCTGCAACTTTCCAGTCAATTATGAATGATTTATTCAGGCCTTATTTGCGAAAGTTTGTTTTGGTATTTTTAGACGACATTTTAGTGTATAGCTCCACCCCTGAGCAGCATATAGAACATCTGCGTGCATTTTTTCTAATTTTGCAGAAGCAATCATTTTTTGCCAATGCAAAAAAATGCTCGTTGGGTCAAACTCAGGTCAATTATTTGGGCCATATGGTATCCGCTCAAGGGGTAGAAGTGGACTCCGAGAAAATAAAAGCAGTAGTACAATGGCCAGCTCCTAAATCTGTGAAAGAGCTTCGCGGGTTTTTAGGACTCACGGGCTACTACAGGCGTTTCGTTAAAGGCTATGGTATTATTGCTAGACCATTGACTGAATTAACAAAGAAAAATTCATTTTTTTGGTCAAAGCAGGCCCAAAAGTCATTTGAAGCATTGAAGTTGGTGATGACCACTACACCTTTGCTGCACTTACCAAACTTCCATCTTCCATTCACCATTCAATGCGACGCGTCAATGGATGGTATTGGTGCAGTCCTAACTCAAGAAGGTTATCCAATCTCTTATTTCAGCAAGGGGCTCTCTATTTCCAATCGGTACCAGTCCACGTACGACATAGAACTGCTAGCTGTGGTGCTTTCAATCCAAAAATGGCGACATTACTTACTTGGTCGTCATTTTTATGTTCAAACTGACCACTGCAGCCTCAAACATCTTCTGGAGCAGCACACACTCACAAATTCCCAGCAGCGCCTCTTGATAAAGCTTCTTCCTTTCAATTTTACCATAGTGTACAAAGCTGGGAAGGAAAATGCAGCAGCTGATTCACTTTCACGCAGGCCTCAACATGCTGATTTTTTCCAGATCATCATTCCCATAGCGGAGGACTTTCAGCAGCTCCCTCAAGCATTGTTGACAGATCCAGACACTAAATCCATTATGGATTCACTACAGAAAAATCCACACTCTAATTCAGACTACAGCTTGGTTGATGGCAAATTATTCTTCAAGGGGCGACTTGTGATTCCCAAGGAAGCTGATCTACGAGCTAAATTATTAGAAGAGGCTCATGCCACTCCTACTGGGGGACACGGAGGTTACCTAAAGACACTGAAGAGGTTAGGAGCAAGCGTACATTGGCGAGGTATGAAAACTGATGTGAAACAATTTGTGCAGAATTGTTTAATTTGTCAACAAAATAAGTATGAAACTCTTGCCCCTGCTGGACTCCTCAATCCACTCCCTATTCTGAAGCAAATTTGGGAGGACATATCCCTTGACTTTATAACAGGGCTTCCCAAGTCAAGAGGGCATGATGTTATCTTGGTGGTGATCGATAGACTCAGTAAGTACAGCCATTTTATTGCTCTTTCACACCCTTATTCTGCAAAGACTGTAGCTGGTTTGTTTTGTCAAGAGATTGTTCGTCTGCATGGCATTCCTCGGTCAATCATCTCAGATCGAGACCCACTATTTTTTAGTGCTT
Source organism: Campanula takesimana (assembly GCA_026119855.1). Classification (NCBI taxonomy): domain Eukaryota; kingdom Viridiplantae; phylum Streptophyta; class Magnoliopsida; order Asterales; family Campanulaceae; genus Campanula; species Campanula takesimana. The sequence goes on from JAOWBW010001518.1 coordinate 181,377, forward strand.
TTTGGTAGGAACTCTTTCGTTTAAGTCAAACACGCTTAAGCATGAGTACTGCGTACCACCCGCAAACCGATGGGCAAACTGAGGTGGTAAACCGTTGTTTGGAGACATACTTGCGTTGTTTCACCGATGAACAACCAAAACTCTGGAGCCAGTATCTTTGTTGGGCAGAATTTTCTTTTAACACCAGCTATCATGTTTCTGCCAACAACACTCCTTTCCAGCTGGTATATGGTCGTGATCCTCCCTCTCTTTGTCCCTATGTCAAAGGAGAAACAGTTGTGGCTGATTTAGAAGAGCAATTGATCACAAGAGATGCCATGCTACAAGTCCTTCGTGATAATTTGAAGAAAGCTCAGCACCGCATGAAAATGCAGGCTGACCAACACCGAAGAGAACTTGAATTTGCACCAGGAGATGCAGATTGGCTTAGGGTACAGCCCTACCGTAAAAAATCTTTGGCCAAGCGGAAGTTTGAAAAGCTGTCACCAAGATTTTTTGGACCTTACACAGTGCTGAGAAGGATTGGTTCTGTTGCGTATGAATTGGAATTACCCCCAGGCTCAAGAGTACATCCAATATTCCATGTTTCTCTTCTCAAACCTGCACACGGTCAGCAACCATCAAATCCACCAGCAGCATTGCCATTATCAGATGACGGAGAGCTAATGTTATCACCATCTAAAGTGTTGCAGCATCGCTGGCTAGACAAGCAAACTCTGGAATTACTAATTCAGTGGGAACACAGGTCGGTGTAAAACTCGAGCTGGGAAGATTATGACCTCCTTAAAGCACAATTTCCTACATTTCCACTTGAGGACAAGTGGAGTTTCGAAGGGGGAGGTTATGTTAGCAGACCATTGATGACTTACTCTAGGAGGCCACGTCATAAATAATTTAATTTACTAGTATTTTGTAAATACTGTTTTCTAGTCAGGTAGTTGTAGTAAGTAGTGGTGTTAAGTAGTTGTGGTAAGTGGGTAAGTTAATTTAGGAGCAGTTTCAGTGTGGAGGTTTTTTAGGCATTATCTTCTTTTCAGTTGCATCTCCATTGTATATATATATATCCTAGCTACTTCATAGCAGGGGATCATCTTTTCAGTAATATAATCACTTTCTTTCAATTGGAGATTCTCCCATTGTTGGCTGTTGAGAAATATATTGAGTGAGATTCTTACTTAGTTATTTCTTAGCAGAATTTATGCCAGGTGCTTAACAGCCTCGCACGCGCTCTTACACGCTTCCCCGTCACCGTACCTCAGCTCCGCCGGGCAAGCCCGGTTCAAGTCGTTCACGCACCCTGTCGTGGCACACATACCCGACCCGCCTGTCGCTTCAATTATCGTAGCAATGTTGTACCCGTCTACCAAACTGACGTCGTAGAAGTCTTGCCCACCCGACCCGAGTGTGAACTCGGCTAGGGTCGCCGGTGGGGCAGCTCCGGCGCCGTGGCATTCGACCTGGTTAGAGCCGCAGTCGGCTGTAACACATGTACCCGACCCAGATCCGTCGAACTTGCAGCCGGTTCTTCCCCAGAAACGACCGGACCAGCCTGTCGGAGCTTGGAATGTTCTAGAACTGTCTTCCGGGAGCTCGAATCCGGTGGAGTCGAGACTAGGGGTGCCGGCATTGGCCAGAATGCCCGGCCATACAGTGTTAGATATGACGCTGCATCTACCAATCTGTTTACAATAGCTAATGCTATGAGTTCTACTTCATTCTCAACACAATGAAGAAACACAAAGGCAACACACACGAGCAAGCGAATTGGAGTTGTTAAGATTCACATTAGGCATAAATTTTCAGAAATGTCATCAGCTTTTCAAGTATTCACGCACGCAGTTGCAGTTTTATCAACATATGTATGCAATTACAATTATCCGTAACATATTTATCAATTTAAAAATTGAGCCTCACAATCATGTGATTATCAACTGATCAAGAAGTACCGAGTAAGAAATTCGAAATTCATCCAATCAAACGATCACAAGAATGGAATAATATAATCGAGAATACTTACTATGTTGAAAGGATCATCCATTAGAAGAGATACGGGCGTATCACCGGGAATACGTGACCGATGAACGGATCAGCAGCCGGCGGTGATGTTCGTTTACAGATACTAGTAATTTAGCCCTGGATTGGGAGCACATAAACACGAATGATATGAAAAAAATTAGTAAACTACTTTTCTTAAATATTGAATTCAAAAAGAAAATGACATACATCTACCCATGTTTTTGAGAAGTTGTCTATTTGAATTTCACTGTAAAAAATTGGGGTTGCCTTGCAAGCCAATAACTTGAAGTATGAGGAGAGTGAACAATCAAAAATCTTTTTGATAAAGTTTAAGTCGTTTATCAAAAATTAATGAGACTATTCATTTATGTGTAGAGATTAGTTAATATACCATATTTGGTTTATTTTTAGATGAACATAAACTTTATATATTGGTTCATTCGTAGTAGAAGATATTGTTATACATTCTATGTAAATTTTATGTTCTCAACATTTGAAATTCTATGACCTATAATTGTAACTGGAGTGGTAATTTCTTAAGTCATAATAGTTTGATTTTGTTAATTTAGTGTTATGGATTATCAATATGACTATTGAAAACCTTCAAAATTTAATAATATATTAAAATTAATTATTAATGAATAAATGATTGCTCACAATAAATTTAGTATTAACTTTTGACATTTCAATTTTCTATTCTATATTATATATATGAGTATTGCATCTATAGAAGATGACTATAAGTAGAATTAGACTTTTATAGTATTTTAAAATAATAAATTAAAGATAATAGTATCCTATATAGTTACTAATAAAATTAGCTAATACTATTAGCTAAGAATGAGAAAAATAAATAGTCTATTAGTTGTAGGGACAATGCTGACATCATTATATGAGACGTAAGATTTGGTTAATTAATATTATAAATAATAATAGTTAATATATATAATAACTACTATAATTAACTATGTTAATAATAAAAGTTAACTTATATAGTAACTACTATTATGGTTAACTAATGTTATTCATAGTATTAGTTAACTTATAGTAACTATAATAGTAAATGGTAATAGTTAACTTTTATATTAACTATCATTGTTAACTAATAATACTAATAGTAATAGTTAACTTATATAGTAACTATTGTTGTTAACTAATACTACTAATACTATTATGGTTAACTAATACTATTAATAGTAATAGTTAACCTATATAATAACTAATATCTTTAACTAATATTACTAGCTAAAAAAAAGAATATCAAAAGTCACTTAAAGTTTAAGGTGGTAATGACATGGCTTCACCAAAAGCAACCTTTAGCAAAAAATGTCCATGTGGCTAATCCACATCCCTCCGCCTCAGCTTTTAATATATACTCCCTCAATCCCACCTCACTTGAAACTTATTTCCATTTTAGTCCGTCCCACTTCACTTGAGACTTTCTAAAATGGTAATTTTTTTACAAATTTATATTCAATCTACCACACTCACTCATTCTTTCTCCTCATTTTCCACCACACAATTCATTCAACCAACTTACTATTAACCCCACTCATTTTCTCTTTTAATTTTCTACCACACATTTTACTTATTTTTTTTTTTTTTTTTTAGTTATTGTGCTCACCACTTGAGTCTTTGATCTCAAATAAAGTGGGACGGATGGAGTATAGATTTTAATACTAAAGTATAGGTTTTTCACTACTGAAGTCATCGCGCCTAACGAGAGAGGGATGGTATAGGCCCAAACGGGTCGCGTGATTGGTGTGTGAATAATCCGGAGTACAGGTTGAGTTTTCAAGGCTGGCCCATATTGAGTTGGGTTTATGCCTATACTTTTAAGGAGGGCCATGGATTTCCAAAATTCAGCGTCCCTCAGCCTAGCAATCCTTATTTATTAGTCCCTCTGAACTTTCTCCCCGGAAAGCTAATCCCTCGTTTTTTTTTGTTATTATTAATAAAATTTGAGCAATAATTTAAGTTACTTTTAATTATTTTAATGAAAATTTATACTACCTCTGTCCCTAAACGAGTGTCCAAATTTCATTCTAAGGGACATAACTTTTTGTACAATTTGGTAGCAAAATTCATATATAATCTTGTAATCATCTTTACAAACCTTTAGTTTTTGCAAGTAGAGACCGGCGAAAAAAATTCGAAAAAAAACATTTAGGGACAAAGTTATGATCAAAATGGACACTCATTTTGGGACAAAAAAATCCTAAAAATGGACACTCATTTAAGGACATAGGGAGTAACTTGTTATTGATACATCACTATAAATACTATCAATACCAATTTTTACTCTTATTAAGATAATTGGAGGTAGTTTAAATTATTGCTCAAAATCATCCCTAGTAACAATGAAAAAAGATGGACTAATTTTCTGGATAGCGAGAGTAAGTATACATCGAACTTTGTTCGAATTTCAAATTTAACTATTTTTAATTTTTAGCACAATCATACAATAAAAACGCATGCATGTTACTCAAACCCTATAATAACACCCAAAATTGTTAATAAATTCTAAGGAAACTAACGAAAGTTAACGTGTTCAATGTGTTGGAAGTAAAATTAGGGTTTCAACTTGGATTGCAAAGACAACATAGAAATATTGTCAATGGACAAAAAGAAAAAATTATCCTCTTCGTGTTGGAAGTAAAATTAGGGTTTCACAGAAGGAAGTGGGAGGGGTTTTGTCCTACTTTTGAGAAGAAAGGGATGGATATTATTCTCACACAAAAGTTAATTATGGGATTTTATTTCCCACTTGAAAAAACTTTAGTGCATTATGATAAAATGAGATGGGGTTCATCACTTTTGTCTTGACCTTTTTTCTCACCAAATAAGCATTTTATTCTCACAAAAGTTGATTATGTATATTTATTTAACCAATGCAATAAAAAGGAAATATCACACTCTCTTTTTTATTGGTCTCAAAGAATATAATCTTTTTTATAAAATCTAATGCAATTAAAATACAAAGAATTGTTTAGTTATAGAAGTTTAATTTTATAAAAATAAATGACTTGTTAAATAAAACTATCATTTTATTAGTAAGGAAGATGTATGGACTCCTAGAACAATAACAATTGCGGCTTGCTTCGATCAGGTTCGTGTTGGGTTTGTATGTCTTTTAACTTGGAATGTGTGACTCAGAACATTTATTAAAGACAAGGTAATCTAATTACTAGTATTATGAAATCAAATACTGCCCCCGTCAATTCCTTTGAGTTTCAATCAGCGGTGCTAAGTGTCAACACAATGTTGAAAATTTTCCTGCTTAAATTATTTGATGACATCATCTTTCATTTATTAAATTAATTATTTAATTTAAATAAAAATAACTATTTGTGCATTAATTATTGTCGAAACTGTTAATGAAGCCATCTCTTTTCCTTGTGACCGGGTATAGCCTGCGTAAGAAAATCAATAGTTTGGGAATTGCTAATAAAGTCGGATTAAAGTGTTAACGAAGTCGGATTAAAGAGGGAGAGAGAAGGTCACTATTGTATACTCTATCGGTTCTATAACTATGAGCACTTTATAAAACTCAATAAACTAGAGTGACTAGATATGGCAGAAAGGAGATGTTGCCTCATTCTAACGGAACGCTACAATGCTGAACAATTTTTAATCCATAATTTAGAATGTGATCTCTAAAATAAAAACGTTTGGTGTTTTCAATTATTTTCTTTTTGTTGTAAAAAAAAAAGACTTATAATTGGTATTGATGAGGCTTTATAAAATATGTATCAGACCGCGGCTAATCATGATTAGCATGACATCCTCAATGTTATGTACAACAATATAGTAACAACGTGAAAAGAAATTTTATAGATTGGTTCATCGATATATCGATATGAGCAATGAGAATAAGTTTAATAAGGTGTCACTATAAAACTCAGTATTTACCGAATCCAATCTGCATTCGCCACATCAGCCTTTGGCCCACGAATCCACAGTATTTTGCTAGACTTCCGAGCAGTGTAACAAAATCATGAATTCTCCAAAAAATCCAGGATTTCCTCGAAACACAACAAACCCAGTTCAATCGCTTCTTCCAATTTCAATCAAGTGGGTGCCAGGATGACAACTCTCCGCCAAGACTGAAAGCGTCTTCAAATGCCAATCGGTGGCCCCACCGCCCTTCATCTCCATGAAATCAAGAAGTCCATTCCACCCCTGTAACTTGTAAAAGGATTATTTAAAAAAAAAATGATTGAGAGGAATATGTGAATTTGACTAGCGGTGGTTGCACTAACGGTCGATGACCCAGCGAAGCCGCGCCATTGGCAGAACTTTTAGAAACTCCATAGAAACTCCATGTAGGGGTATGGAGATGAGAATAGGAATTATAGGATGATGAATTCGAGATGAGATTAGTGGGGTGGAAGTGGTGGCGATGTTGTATATCTTTATAAGACGACGACAATGATGGATTTGAGGAGGGAGGCGAATGAAAAGGTGGAATAGCTTTCTCAATTTTACTGGTGGTGAACGACGATGCGGCCAATGTTTGGCTGTGGAAGACGTTTCCAGAGCTCGTCATGCGCATGAGTTGCAGCCTAGCCGCCGGCAGCAATTTGATAGAAACAGGCAAGACGCTGGGGAAGGGTTTGTGATTCTCGAGTTGTGTTACGCTACATTGCAGTCCATGATACTACTGTGGGCTATTGTTATTTCGCTTACATGGCATATGGAGATTGGGGTCTGTAAATGTCACTCACCGGATGAAATTTTTACTCGTGAGGAATACTAAGGGCACAAAACAAAGTCACAAAATTTATTCATAACACAATGAGTTGGCGATATTTTATTGGTTGCATTGATAGTGGACCCGTCATTCTTTAACTAAAAATAACAATTAAATCATTACACTTAGGATTTTGTTAACATTTTTTTTTTTTTTTTGATTTTTTTGTCCTCAAATATTATTTCATGGAGATTTTTAGTGCAAAGTGGAAATAGTTGATGAATGAGTTGGCTGTGGGGTTTTAATTAGCATTATGGATAGAAAATGAGGAAAACGGAATGGAAGAATACTTGGGTTGAGGTAAAGCAACACGGTTAGTGGGCCATATTATTGGATGAATGGACAAAGTTCACACTCATTCCCTCCCTCCCCATTGCTTCACACTAATTTCCACTCCATTAATTAATTTATGTTGCTTTCCTTGTTCAACAAGTATCCTCTTCATGTTTTCCAAAAAAAAAAAAAAAAAAAAAAAAAAGTCTCCTCTTCATCTCAAATTCAATATACTACTCCCTCCGTCCGAGAGTATATGTCCACCCTTTCATAACTCACTTGGTTTGGTTCCTATCTTTTTTGTGTCTGGAATGGGAGATAAAGAAAAGCAGCGCACCTTATAGTATAAGATTGTTGTTGACTTGTTGCCCTAATCCAAAATCCATCTACACTACAAGCTTACTTGCCCTTCAGTATAAATTCACACACAATAAAACATCATAACAAATCCACTACAAAAGAAGAAGAAAAAAACATCTAATACCTGAGAGAGCAAACTGAAGGGAGAGAAAGAAAAAGGAGGGTCTCCATCACCGGAAAATGACATCACCAATCTCCTCCACCACCGGAACCTCCACTGCCGCCAGCGGTGTGGCACAGTGGAACTCTCCGATACCGTACTTATTTGGTGGCGTAGCCATGATGCTAGGCCTAATAGCTATTGCATTGATTATTCTAGCTTGCTCTTATAGAAAGTCGTCTTCTTCGGATAATGATGATGTCGATGATATCGAGAAGCTGTCGTCGGGCAAGTTTGTTCAGGTGATGCGGCCAGAAATGGAGCCAAAGATTGTTATTATTATGCCCGGAGATGTTAACCCAACCTTCCTTGCACAGCCGGCGTCAAATTACCGAACTACCCATGCTGAGGAACTTTGAGCTTTCATTTTCTTTATTATTATTTTTTATTTATTTTTCATTCCATCTCTCTTTAATTTCATTTTTTTTTATCTTCACCCCTGGCTAGCGCCAGAATTTTGGTAGGCTTCAATTTTTTGTTTGGTTTCTCCCGTAATATGTAAATTGATGAGTTAATCTTACATGAATATCATCACACTTGAGAATTAAAACACTTCAGTTTGAATTCTAAGTTTCACTGAAATCCTTGACTTACATACTACACCGTCTCAAAAATATTTCAAATTTACTCTTAAACTTGACGATGAGCAAATTTGAAAATATTTTAAATATTCATTTTAGAACGGGTTGGCATTAAAATTATGACAAGTTTAAGTGCTAAAATATATCATCTGTCCCAAAATCATGATTCAGACATCTGTTCGTCTTAATTATGATTATCCATCTTAGTTAATTATCCCCTTTACTAATATAAATTCAGTGCTATATCGGCCCTACCCTAGGGATCAAAGATAAAAAAATTATTGGACACCAAGCAAGCATACAATAAATAATTAATTTGGTAACAGAACTTTACAGATTGAAATTCCAAATTATAGCTTTTTAAAAAAATAATTACCAAAACAACAACCCTAAAAACTTATTTACCAAAATAGCATTTTTTGCTAAAACCGGAAGTGGGATTTCCGGTTTTAATGTTGAATCCGGAAGTCCCACTTCCGGAATTGACCTTTTGATTTTTTTTAATTTTTTTTTTCGCGAAATCTGTTTTTTTTTTTTTTTTTTTTTGAATCCGGAACTGGTATTTCCGGTTTTAAATTTTTTTTTTTTTTTTTTTTGAAATAACAAAAAACATTAAAACAATTCTATAGGATGTTTATTTGTTTAATTTGGACTTAAATTGAAGGAGTTATGGTTGCTCAAAGTTGAGTATTTAATCAACAATTCAATTTTTCTTCATGATTTTTAAGGCTGTTTTTGACATACTTAGACTAGGATTTGGCGAAAAGTGTTAAAACAAATTTTGTTGTACTCTGTATGATCTTTCTATAGAATGTTTATTTGTTTAATTTGGACTTAAATTGAATGAGTTATGGTTGCTCAAAGTTGAGTATTTAATCAACAATTCAAATTTTTTCATGATTTTGAAGGCTGTTGTTGACATACTTAGACTAGGATTTGGCGAAAAGTGTTAAAACAAATTTTGTTGTACTCTGTATGATCTTTCTATAGAATGTTTATTTGATTAATTTGGACTTAAATTTAATGAGTTATGGTTGCTCAAAGTTGAATATTTAATCAACAAGTTTATTTATTTACTCCCTCCGTCCCATTTCAAATTGCAAATACTAGGTTGGCACGGGGATTAAGGGAAAAAGTGAAAAAGGTGATGTGTTGTGAGTGTTGATAGTTGAGTGGGAGAGAGAAAGTGGGGTAGAGAATAGTTAGTGGGTTAGTGGATGTGAGTATGCAAGTGGGTTAAAACTTGCCATTTTTGGATTTTGCAATTTTAGTTGGGACACCTTTTTTGGCAACTTTTGCAATTTGAAATGGGACGGAGGAAGTATTTATTTCCTATGTGACCGGGATGCGGTCACTGAATAATCGGATTTATGTATTAATGTTGGATTTGTGGACAAGTTTATTCTATTATTCAGTGATCACATCCCGGTCACATAGGAAATAAATAAATAAACTTGTTGATTAAATACTCAACTTTGAGCAACCATAACTCATTCAATTTAAGTCCAAATTAACCAAATAAACATTCTATAGAAAGATCATACAGAGTACAACAAAATTTGTTTTAACACTTTTCGCCAAATCCTAGGTAAGTATGTCAAAAAAAGCCTTCAAAATCATGAAAAAATTTGAATTGTTGATTAAATACTCAACTTTGAGCAACCATAATTCATTCAATTTAAGTCCAAATTAAACAAATAAACATTCTATAGAAAGATCATACAGAGTACAACAAAATTTGTTTTAACACTTTTCGCCAAATCCTAGTCTAAGTATGTCAAAAACAGCCTTCAAAATCATGAAAAAAATTTGAATTGTTGATTAAATACTCAACTTTGAGCAACCATAACTCCTTCAATTTAAGTCCAAATTAAACAAATAAACATCCTATAGAATTGTTTTAATGTTTTTTGTTATTTCAAAAAAAAAAAAAAAAAAAAAAAAAAAAAAAAATTAAAACCGGAAATACCAGTTCCGGATTCAAAAAAAAAAAAAAAAAAAAACAGATTTCGCGAAAAAAAAAAATTAAAAAAAATCAAAAGGTCAATTCCGGAAGTGGGACTTCCGGATTCAACATTAAAACCGGAAATCCCACTTCCGGTTTTAGCAAAAAATGCTATTTTGGTAAATAAGTTTTTAGGGTTGTTGTTTTGGTAATTATTTTTTTAAAAGGCTATAATTTGGAATTTCAATCGAACTTTACATTAGGTCCTATAAATTTTTTGAATTTGCACTTGAAGGCAAATTTGATTTTAATTTTTTATACTACCTCTGTCCCTAAATGAGTGTCCAAATTTCATTTTAAGGGACACTGAAAATCTCAACTTTGTGAACAATTTGGTAACAACGATTCATATATAATCTTGTAATCTCCTTTCCAAACCTTTAGTTTTGCACGTATAAAGAAACCGGTGAAAAAAAATTCGAAAAAAAACGTTTAGAGAGAAAGTTATGTTAAAAAAAGACACTCATTTAGGGACAAAGATTTCTTAAAAATGGACACTCATTTAGGGACAGAGGGAGTAATAAATATTTCTTTTGGGACAAAGGTAGTACATGTATTTGAACAAGTCATAAATTGGAATAGTTACCAACTTATCCAACGTACTACACCTTCTATTTCATTATCTCACCAAAGGTAATGTACTTTTCATTGATAGGATAATGAAACACATTTTTTGGTTGGGTTACAAAATTGAAATTTATGTTGCATTAATATCTAATTAAATGGTACGAAAACTGCAGTTACCATAAAAAACAATTGTCAGAATTAGAGATAAGAGCTTGTTGGTTTTGTTAAAATAAAGGGTAATATTGGCATTTACAGTTATCATAAAAATTTGAGGGGTTTTAAAAGAATAAAATTTGGTGTGGACATGAGAGGAAAATTTCAATTTTATTTTTATTTTTTCTAAGAAATGGAGAGTATTTCAAGGGGCTTATGGGAATAAGCCTATTTTTATTGTACCAAAAGAATGAGTTTGCGCATAAACAATTTATCAAACTAATGAACTCTGTCAAAAGTAGGTGTTTTTTTTTTTAAAAATAGACAAAAGTAAAGTTTAAAGTTCAAGTACCAAATTAATATTTAACTCTAGAGGTGGTCTCCCATGAGAACAAGGGGATCCGTCTCATGTATGAGACGGGTCGCCCCAGGACCCATGGGGCATGACCCGCCACGTGGCAGCCTCCCATAGCCCCCCCCCCCCCACAAAAAGAAAAAAAAATAAAAAAATTGAGTTTTTATATTATTATTTCGGCTTTTCCGACGTTTACCAAAAGTAATAGTTATCATAACTTAATGTAATGACTGTATACATATAAAGTAACATTGTTCATAAGTAAACGTAATACATGTTTTACAAAAACAAAAGCTCGTTTTACCCATTTTTTCAAATGTAATACTAACTATAATTACATGTAACCCAAACAATATCTAAATGTAATTATCATTTATACTGAAATGTAATAATGCTTTTGCAAAAATGTAAAATATTGTGTATTTTGATTTAGTTTTTTGAAAGAAAGTAACATTTGAAAAGTAACAACTCATATATATGAATGTAATTGTTTGTACAAGTAAATGTAACACTTTAATAAAAGAAATTATAACATATTTCTATAAATAATGTAATACTTTTACATGTAACACTAATCAAGTGTTTTTAGCTCTAAAAATGTAAATGGCTGAATTATTACTTTTTCTATACATATGTGTTATAATTATGTATAAACATTATTACATATAAGTAACACGTTCGTTACATTTTAGTTGTAATAAGTATTACTTTTGGCAAGCGAAGAAAACATAGAAAAAAACACTGTTATTTTTCTGTGTATATGTATTACTTTTATGTATACAAACTGTTACTTTATATGTATACAGTCATTACATTAAGTTATAGTAACTATTACTTTTGACAAACCGAAAAAAAAAAAAGCAAAAAAAAAAAAAAGCAAAAAAAAAAAAAGGCCTATGAGAGGCTGCCACGTGGCAGGGTCGCCCCTGGGTCATGGAGCTGGTTCAATGGGCCGGGTTATGGGTCAAAAATGACCCGTCTCATCCATGAAACGGATCGTAGTGTTCTCACATAAATTTTTGTCTTAACTCTAAAAGAAACTCTCATATATTCCCGTATTCAATTTCCTTACTTTCAACTTTACAGAATCAGTCCTTTGGACACCCAAAAGAAAAAAGAATAAAATAAAATCATCTCAGCAATATTGGATGCGCAATACCAATTACTACATTCGTTCTAAAATAATCTTCACATTTTTTTTGTCATTACTGCTATGCAAAAACCTTTGGGCAATAATCTTAGGTTGATTTAATTACCTTGATAAAAATCTATAACTTGTTATTGATAGTATTGTTGATAGTTTATCAATAAGTTTTAAATTTTTATTAATATAATTAAATCAATCTAAAATTGTTGCTCAAAGTTTTTTAGTAAAATAATACAAACGATAAAGAAAAGTGTGAAGACCATTTTAGAAGAGAGAGAATAATATTATTCAGACATGCCACTGAACCAATGGGCTGTAATTCTAATTTAATTAGTTGCTTGCTAATATGGCAATCTGCTCCATACGAGATACTCATGACTAGGCCCGGTCACCCGCTAACCCGCCCGACCCAACCCGCTAATTACCTAACCCGACCCGTTTAAGTTAATGGGTTAAAGCGGGTCACTCATTTCAGCCCGCGAAGCTTAACGGGTCGACCCAGCTCAACCCGCCCATTTCGACCCGCGAGAACAAATAGCTTGGGTCGACACCCTATAGTAAAAAAATAATAATAAAATAACAGGTCGACCCGACACAACCCGTTACCCGCCCGTTTCAACCCGACAACCCGTTAAAACCCGACCAGACCAAACCCGCCCAATTATCAGGCTTACTCATGACGAGCTTCGCTCCTCGTTACACGAATTCCTTCCTAAGAGTTACTTATGATAACTTACTATTGAGGAATTTGTCTTGGGTTCCTTGTAAAATGGAGGCATGTGAGCTAATCTAAATGAAATGCATTTGGATAGCACGTTTAATTTTTTTAATTCTTTTTAGTGGATTTGAGCACAATTATGCATTTGGATAACACGTTTAATTTTTTTAATTCTTTTTAGTGGATTTGAGCACAATTATTTTGGCGCGGGAGCATGTTCGTAAAATTTCAATCTAACGGTCAAGAAAACGATTGCTATAAAGTCATATGTTACTAACGTCAAGATCTTCTGGCTATATCCCAAATTTCTGTGGAACAAATGATGGAAGACGATTAAGTCATGGTTAGGGATGGCAACGGGTCGAATACGGTCCGGATATTGCAAAACCCGTATCCGACCCGAGGCTACCGAACCCATATCCGAACCCGTCCGTATCTAACAAGGGGCGAATCCGTATCCGCCCATTTTTTTTAAAATCTGTGTGCATCTGCGCATATGTGTGTGCGTGTGTGTGTTGCTACTCATCCATTGTTGCCGTGATTTTAGGGTTGTTGAAGAAATTTTGATTTCTAACACAAAATCAAGCTTAGTGAACAGATAAAGGGAAAGGAACAAACCCAAAATCGAAGGGTCGGTCAATGGAAAGGAACAAACACAAAATCGAACACTTACCTTGAGGAAGAAGATCGATTCGAGGTTGAGGAAGAAGATCGATTCGAGGCATGGCGGGTTTGAAATTGAGAGTCGAGACTGGAGAATCGCTGGTCGGAGGCATGGCAGCGGCAAACTCCATGGCGGCGATCGATTCGAGGTTGTCGGAGAGGTGCTCACCGATCCCCTTTCTCTCTCTCTCTCTCTCTCAGTGTTCGTCGGCGTCTCCCTCTCTCAGTCTCTCTTTCTTAACGGCGGGTTTGGGTTTGTGAAAATGAAACCCTAAACTGAACCAGTGAAAGAACACGAATTAGGGTTCATACTGATAAGAGTTTTGGTTTCAATTGTCTGCATTTTTGTTTATTGATTCATCCAATATATAGTTACATAGAGATCCAGATAAATAAGGAAATAGATAAGTGATAAGGAAGGAGATCCCACAATAAACGTAATATGATTCCTAACAAAATATACTACGTTGACTTTGTTGACTTGTCCGTGCGGATATCTTCACACCCTCCCTCAAGTTGAGCATGGGGATTGAGAATGCCCAACTTGGTAAGAAGATTATCAAACTGTTGCTTGCCAAGTGCCTTAGTGAAAATATCCGCCAATTGAGTGGTTGTCGAGACATAGGACAGTTGAATTAGACCGTCAGAAATGGCATCACGAACAAAGTGACAATCCACCTCAATATGCTTTGTCCGTTCGTGAAAAACAGGATTCTTAGCAATGTGCAAAGCGGACTGACTATCACAAAAGATTTTAATTGCTTTAGGATGATGAACTCCTAAGCTTAATAACAAACCTTTTAACCACTTCAATTCACATGTGAGGGCTGCCATAGAGCGATATTCTGCTTCGGCAGAAGACCGTGAGACGGTGGTTTGTTTCTTTGTCTTCCACGAAATAGGAGAGTGCCCAAGAAAAACAAGCCACCCGGTAAGAGAGCGAAGTGATAGGACATGCAGCCCAATCGGAGTCACACCAACCCTGTAAAGTTAATTCGCTGTCAGCGCGAAGAAGCACACCTTGACCAGGGGTACCCTTTAAGTAGCGAACAACGTGTAGCGCGGCATCCCAATGTTCCGTGCGAGGTTCTTGCATAAACTGCGACAATATGTGGATGGAGTAAGCTAGGTCCGGGCGTGTCACAGACAAGTAAATAAGGTAGCGAACTAGGCGGCGATATCTCTCCAGATCAGCGAGAGGGTTACCGGTGGCTAGACCGAGTTTATGATTTGGCTCAAGAGGAAAACCAGCCGGCTTTGCGCCTAGAAGGCCAGCTTCAGAAATAATGTCCAAGGTGTACTTTCTTTGGCACAGAAAAAGATCCAACGAACTGCGAGCAACTTCAATACCGAGAAAGTATTTAAGGGAGCAAAGATCTTTCATCTTAAAGCATTCACTCAGATAGGCTTTGAAAGTGTGTGGAGCAGCGGAATCGTTCCCACCAATAATGAGATCGTCGACATACACAAGCACATTCATCTGAACGGAGCCTTTAGAGAACGTGAAGAGTGAGTAATCAGAGAAGGATTGTAAAAACCCATATCCTTTCATTGCTGTAACCAACTTGGCAAACCAACAACGAGGAGCCTGCTTCAGACCATAAAGAGATTTACGCAGGCGACACACCATGTTCGGATGAGATGCCTCAAAGGAAGTTTCATGTACACTTCTTCCTCGAGGTCGCCATGCAAAAAAGCATTATGGACATCCATCTGGTGGAGTTCCCAGTTCTTGGAAGCGGCAATAGCAAGGAAAGCGCGGACAGTTACCATTTTGGCAACGGGGGCAAATGTCTCGGTATAATCTACTCCCTCTTTCTGATGATTTCCAAGAACAACTAATCGTGACTTCAATCGTTCAAGAGTACCAACAGAGTTGTATTTATGTTTGTACACCCACTGTGACACGCCCCAAGTCCCGGGATTCCCTAATAGAACCTCGAACCTGGTGCGCGTAATTAACAAGAAACAAGAAACCAACGGGAAACAGGAACAATACCTGTTAGAAACAAAACTGACATGATATATATACTCAAGAGTAGAGAGCTAAGATAGCTCACACGAGTTCTAGACCAAGAAAATTAAAACCAAACAAGGTTACATACAGCGGAAGACATGCCTAGCAAATAAGCTGGCATCAAGAACTGTCTAGGGACAACAAATACTACCCCAATACAAGCCCAGAGTTTAATTAACTCATACAAGATCGTCCTTACCAAAATATAAAAGGACACTAACTTCGAACAAGAATATCCTGCTGAGTAAGTTCCCAGCTAAATCGAGCATCACTGCGTACTATCCCCTGCTTTCCTGGGGGAGGTGTCGCGACCCCGAACCCGCGGGTCCGGGATACGCGAGCTGGACGTCGACTTAAAACCAAAACTCTAAAATATAGAAGTTAAAAATTCCATTTTGAACCAAAAGATGATAACACAAGGTTTTACAAATCCAAGTTTAAATCAACAATGTACAACCAACATAAGCTCCACAGCTTATACTCAAAAGAATAAATATACAATTCTTAATGACGTCAATAATGGTGACACTATCCCCAAAAGGTTATACATTTAAATAATGTAAACCGATCCATAACAACCTGCCCCAATATCTCAATCCTCTCGACGTCCTCCTCGACCCGCGAATCCTAATCCTTTTCCTCCTGGGGGGGGTTAAGGAAAAACAAAGATGGAAATAAACGGGGTGAGATAAAATCTCAGTAAGTTACTAATGCAACTACATGCCATGCTATTATGCAATAACCAATAATAATAATCTCACGTAGCACATAGCAAATAACAATTAACAGATAGCAGCGGAAATAAACAAGTAACAAAGGATACTGAACCAAGGTTTCCCAAAAGGGGTGAATCGATCTGATCAATATTAACAGAACCGCATCGAAGAGCAGCTACAATAAACAGCATCAAGAGCTAAAGAAGCCGGTTCAGAAACCGAATATCCAATAACCAATCACCGATAACCCATCGACCATAGCAGCATAACCAGCTGGAGAGAACCTCGGTAGCATAACAACTGAAGAGGACCCCGGTCAGAACCAACCAACAACCAATAATCGATGAACGATAACGGGAACGGGGTACATGACACGAAGTCATTACCCAAACTCTATAATACTCACCAAAGGGAGTTCAATATCATCCCAACTATGGCCAGTAGAAGGGGAACGGGAACGAGTGAAGAACATTATAAAGGACTTGGTTCAGGAGCCATTATAATCCTCTCACTAAACATCATGTTAACAAAGTACCAGCTGGACTTCCAAATAAATGCTAAGTAATAAATACTAGCTTAATTAAACAACTTAGGGTTCCAAAGTAGGGAACCACACCAATTAAATCACCATAAAGATGCAACGGGTACTCATGAAGAGTTCAACAACAACGAACACAAGAAGTTTCTCATAAAAGAGCACAACAACGATAAACGGTATTGCTCATAAGGAGCTCAACAACAATGATTATTAGAATACGATAATTCCATAAAGAGGAACCATACCAGATACATTTCAAAGATGATACCATAAGTTACTCATAAGGAACACAACCCAAACGGTCGCTCACAAATAGTACAACGACTACAACCCAAAATTATCCTAAACGTTTACTCATAAGGATGTACTAGGACTATGAACTCAACCATCTCCTCACACCTGAAATTCCAAAGTAGGAATCAGAATGAATACACTTTAAGGTTAATCAAACCGTAAGTACCCAATTGCCAATACACGCTTTACCTCCGTCCTTAACGAACAAATCCCAAACGAATCCAAAATGTTACCCTTATTAGAACATGATTACGACCGGACTAAACTCTACATTTTAGTGTTCAACAACAACCCTCTAGGTACTATGGAACATCTCCTAAAACCTAGACCAAGTCCTACTCGAAAATCAATTCGATTGGAACAACCACGAACACGTCATAAGATGCCCAGACACCCAATAAAATCCCGAAGTATAAAACTTATAACTTAACTGAAAAACCTATACCATCTTGTAGTTCTCGAAGAGAGCTTCGAAACGATAGTTTACACGCCTAAAACGGAGTTCGCATGAACCCAATACGACTCTCGAAAGATTGGACCAAAAAGGGGAATAAATTCATAACAGGGGAGGGGGGTGCGCTCGCCTCCTAAGGGAGGGATGCGCGCGCCTCCTAGATCAGTTGGAAAATCGAGTTGAGAGAAGGAGAGGGTGCGCGCGCTTCAAAATAAGGGGTGCGTGCGCCTCTTAAGGACAGAAGGATTTTTTATCAAGAAGGACATAAGGGTGCGCGCGCCTCCTAAGGGAGGGATGCGCGCGCCTCCTTGCCCGGAAAGGCAATTTCCGGCCAAAATCCTGGGTTTCCACCATTTTCAAACCAAAACTCAAACCAACCAAATCTTTCACCATTTCACAAATACTTGGAACCAAGGCTAGCAATATACACAACTATGAACCAAAACAACTTATAGGCTTGTAATGGGGCTAAATAACACAATCTAGAAACCCAACACAAGATTCAAATACCAAATTTCCCAAAAATATTAATAAAATGCCAATCACTCCCAAATCAACCCAAGATGCAATAAATGGCATTCATAACATCAAATAAACATGGAATAGCATTTTTAGCATAAAATAGGGGGAAAAGTAACTTACCCGGATTTTCTCAAAGTTGTCGGAACTCGAAATTTCTTGGCTTCCTACGATCCTATCGACGATCTAAACAAGATTCACGTTTTAAGAAATGAGAAATAAAGAGAGGAAGATGATGGAAATGTAGAGAGAAGTGAGAGAGAAACTTACCCATTGTTAGAGAGAGAGGGAGATGGCTGGAAAGTGAGGGAGAGGTGAGGGAGAAGAGAGGGTGTAGGGGAATTATTTCCCAAAACTTACACTCAGGCCCCTCCACTACACTACACACAAATACTTACACTCCCTACTAACTATTAAGACCCAACAATATTGCACTAACCCGAATGACTCAAATAAAATGCTAGTCATAATTTATTATGACACATAAAGTGCACACATAAATATTTAAATAAATAATAATTTAAATAAATAAATAAGCAATTAAATAAATAATAATTATTTATTACTAATAAAATAGAGCCTAGTTTTCGGGTCGTGACATTCACTCCCCCTTAAAGAAAATTCGACCCGAATTTTAACGAGGCTTACCCGAAAGACCCAATAGCTACGGATACGATAGTTCCACCATTTTTCAAATTCCTCAATTGTCCAATCTAACCCACTAAAAGGTAACCTTAAATAATGCTTACGATAACACCACCTCTCGAACCGAATCATTCCATCGTTATCTTCATTACTAATCAAAATATGTGCTCAAAACCGAAGAATCCAAATTATTCCCACACATAATTCTCGAGATATCTCAAGCTCGCCTTATTCATAACCTTAACTACACTGCAAAGGTACTTCCATTTGTAAATCGCATACTTAGTATTATTCCCCAGAAATTCCAAACATTCCATCTCGAGCTTAATTAGCTTTTAAAATATGAAAAGCTAAAGAAATTTTCCATCCCCATAATATTCACCAAAGGCTATATCTCTAAAGATTCCCATTATAGTGCTCTCGCTCTAGGTAGCACTTTAAACTAGAGGTGTAATATAAATACAAAATGCTCACTTAAACCTACATCATAATATCATCGTCATAACACTCCAATCCTTGAAAGCCTAAAATAATTACGAATACTCAATAGTCCGAAAATGGTCTAAATTTTATCTTCAAGGGATTTCCTCTAGCTCCCTTTTAAGTTATAATCCGTGCTCATATACCCAAAGGAAATCAATGAACTCTAAATTCAATAGCTAACCCCAGTTAGTCTCTCACGCATACCTTTATTAACTTAATGATACTTAAGCTCAATGCTACTATCAAGATCATAACCCGATTAGCTAGCCTCATTCCAATAGCTCCATTACCAAATCACAATATTCTTTAATTATGCCCAAGTATTGATACTCAACTTTCTTCACACACCCTTGATCCAATTCGGTAACGCCACCAAGAAGGGATTTAGAACCATAGAACCACTATCTAACCAAAATTTCAAAATGCCTTTAACATAGATTGAGAAGTTATTACTCTCCCAAAATGTACTTATTAGTCTTTTCTAACTTAACACGCTCACCACTATCGATGATTATAACTTCCATAATATACTCATATCCCATAACACATCATGCTTTTCCTCATACTATCCAATTCCGATGCGCTCACGTAGATGCACTACAAGTAAACAAAATCTCCTATCCAGAAATCCTCAATTTGAATCCTCAACTCTTATAACCCAACCGATGCCATAAGGACATTGATCTAAATATTAGCACTACAACCTTGTACTATAACAACTCAATTTAACCCAAGGTTCTCCCCAATTACTAGGTACTACTCAGAAATTAAAATAGAAATTTTTACAAACGATAAATACACCCAACAATTGGTATAGACATCCATTGTCACCCATCGAAGCAAAATAGTCAGATTCCAAACAAGAAAAGATTTGCTTAACTCTACACAAAGGAACGGTCTCAAAACAATTTTAGGCAAAAGGGAAGAGAGGATGTAACAATTTCCCTACAACCATCGACTAAAGCATGACATTTCCCTTCTCAAAATAACATCAAAGCCTTATAATAGCAATACGACCAATTTAGCAGGTAAGTTATATCTACCCTTAAGCACAACATGAGCACATAAGACTCTATCAGATATCCTACACTCCTCCATAGGAGTAGACACTGACAACACATAAGTCAAAGACTCAAAAGAAATAAATGCAACTAAATGCACAGAAACATATGAATGCGATGATCCTAAAATGCACGCGCTCGCTCTCTCGACGCAAAATAATACCTCCTGAACTGATGAGTCACCTGCTGAGTGCTGATTGATTGCAAATACTCTACCTGAAACCTTGGGCTTCCCCGAAGCATCCCTTTTCTGACCCTGTGGTATTCCAGTTCTTGTCCCCGATGACTGAACTCTAAACCTCGGACAATCTTTAACGAAGTGTCCCAACTGACCACACTTCACACATTTCCCTTGCTTCTTCCAACACTTGTCTTCTGAGTGTCCTATCCTCTGACAGAAGCTGCAGACTTTCCCATTTCGTGTCCCTTTATAAGAACCTTGATTTCCTACTGTTGGTTGCCCTAGAAGTTGCCTTCTGAATCGAGTTTGCACTCCAGAATTACCTCTGCTATCCGAATGTTGTTGTTGTGACGTACTCTGCCCTCCTTGCTTACCCGGGTTAACCATCTCAGTCTTCCTTTTGTGTTCCCTAATATCCTGCTCAATCAAGTAGGCTCGATCCACCGCATCCTGAAAAGGTTGAATTCTTTGGGCTAAAAGTTGAGTCCTAATGGCTGTCTTCAAACCCCTGATCAATCTCATCGCATTCTGCTCCTCGGTCCGCACTAGGTAGTCACAACACCTGGCTAACTCAGCGAACTTAGCCGAGTACTGTGCTACCGACATCATGCCTTGCTCCAAGCTGAGGAACTCGATCTCCTTCCGGTTTTGATTTACTAGAGATATAAAATGATCCTTGAATTTCCTCACGAACCACTCCCAAGGATATGGTACAAGAGTCGCATCCCAACTGGTCTTCAGTGCCTTCCACCAATGTTCCGCAGTCCCCACGAGCTTATAAGCTGAAAACAGAACCCTATCCTCATCAGTGCAACCAAATACCTCGTAGATTTTCTCCATCGATTCTATCCATAGCTCGGCCTTCTTCACATCAGGCTCACCGTCGTACTCACTTGGTTTCAACTTTAAGAACTGCTCCAACCCATACCGCGGAGGTGCAACATGTTCCTCTCTCGGCCCTTGGTCATGAATTGCTTTCACGGCCGCTTCAAACCTGTCCTGAAACACTGCACGGTTTTCTTCCCGTAGGCCATTAAGATTCTGAGTCCCACTAGAAGCTTCACCAATTCTTCTTCTAGACATTTCGAACAAATACCTGCATAAAACCTTAACCGTTACTCACTCCGAACACAACTACCCACCTAGGTCATACTAATCCACCTAGACTTATACTTAGAGCCAAACCATGGCTCTGATACCAACTGTCGCGACCCCGAACCCGCGGGTCCGGGATACGCGAGCTGGACGTCGACTTAAAACCAAAACTCTAAAATATAGAAGTTAAAAATTCCATTTTGAACCAAAAGATGATAACACAAGGTTTTACAAATCCAAGTTTAAATCAACAATGTACAACCAACATAAGCTCCACAGCTTATACTCAAAAGAATAAATATACAATTCTTAATGACGTCAATAATGGTGACACTATCCCCAAAAGGTTATACATTTAAATAATGTAAACCGATCCATAACAACCTGCCCCAATATCTCAATCCTCTCGACGTCCTCCTCGATCCGCGAATCCTAATCCTTTTCCTCCTGGGGGGGGTTAAGGAAAAACAAAGATGGAAATAAACGGGGTGAGATAAAATCTCAGTAAGTTACTAATGCAACTACATGCCATGCTATTATGCAATAACCAATAATAATAATCTCACGTAGCACATAGCAAATAACAATTAACAGATAGCAGCGGAAATAAACAAGTAACAAAGGATACTGAACCAAGGTTTCCCAAAAGGGGTGAATCGATCTGATCAATATTAACAGAACCGCATCGAAGAGCAGCTACAATAAACAGCATCAAGAGCTAAAGAAGCCGGTTCAGAAACCGAATATCCAATAACCAATCACCGATAACCCATCGACCATAGCAGCATAACCAGCTGGAGAGAACCTCGGTAGCATAACAACTGAAGAGGACCCCGGTCAGAACCAACCAACAACCAATAATCGATGAACGATAACGGGAACGGGGTACATGACACGAAGTCATTACCCAAACTCTATAATACTCACCAAAGGGAGTTCAATATCATCCCAACTATGGCCAGTAGAAGGGGAACGGGAACGAGTGAAGAACATTATAAAGGACTTGGTTCAGGAGCCATTATAATCCTCTCACTAAACATCATGTTAACAAAGTACCAGCTGGACTTCCAAATAAATGCTAAGTAATAAATACTAGCTTAATTAAACAACTTAGGGTTCCAAAGTAGGGAACCACACCAATTAAATCACCATAAAGATGCAACGGGTACTCATGAAGAGTTCAACAACAACGAACACAAGAAGTTTCTCATAAAAGAGCACAACAACGATAAACGGTATTGCTCATAAGGAGCTCAACAACAATGATTATTAGAATACGATAATTCCATAAAGAGGAACCATACCGGATACATTTCAAAGATGATACCATAAGTTACTCATAAGGAACACAACCCAAACGGTCGCTCACAAATAGTACAACGACTACAACCCAAAATTATCCTAAACGTTTACTCATAAGGATGTACTAGGACTATGAACTCAACCATCTCCTCACACCTGAAATTCCAAAGTAGGAATCAGAATGAATACACTTTAAGGTTAATCAAACCGTAAGTACCCAATTGCCAATACACGCTTTACCTCCGTCCTTAACGAACAAATCCCAAACGAATCCAAAATGTTACCCTTATTAGAAAATGATTACGACCGGACTAAACTCTACATTTTAGTGTTCAACAACAACCCTCTAGGTACTATGGAACATCTCCTAAAACCTAGACCAAGTCCTACTCGAAAATCAATTCGATTGGAACAACCACGAACACGTCATAAGATGCCCAAACACCCAATAAAATCCCGAAGTATAAAACTTATAACTTAACTGAAAAACCTATACCATCTTGTAGTTCTCGAAGAGAGCTTCGAAACGATAGTTTACACGCCTAAAACGGAGTTCGCATGAACCCAATACGACTCTCGAAAGATTGGACCAAAAAGGGGAATAAATTCATAACAGGGGAGGGGGGTGCGCTCGCCTCTTAAGGGAGGGATGCGCGCGCCTCCTAGATCAGTTGGAAAATCGAGTTGAGAGAAGGAGAGGGTGCGCGCGCTTCAAAATAAGGGGTGCGTGCGCCTCTTAAGGACAAAAGGATTTTTGATCAAGAAGGACATAAGGGTGCGCGCGCCTCCTAAGGGAGGGATGCGCGCGCCTCCTTGCCCGGAAAGGCAATTTCCGGCCAAAATCCTGGGTTTCCACCATTTTCAAACCAAAACTCAAACCAACCAAATCTTTCACCATTTCACAAATACTTGGAACCAAGGCTAGCAATATACACAACTATGAACCAAAACAACTTATAGGCTTGTAATGGGGCTAAATAACACAATCTAGAAACCCAACACAAGATTCAAATACCAAATTTCCCAAAAATATGAATAAAATGCCAATCACTCCCAAATCAACCCAAGATGCAATAAATGGCATTCATAACATCAAATAAACATGGAATAGCATTTCTAGCATAAAATAGGGGGAAAAGTAACTTACCCGGATTTTCTCAAAGTTGCCGGAACTCGAAATTTCTTGGCTTCCTACGATCCTATCGACGATCTAAACAAGATTCACGTTTTAAGAAATGAGAAATAAAGAGAGGAAGATGATGGAAATGTAGAGAGAAGTGAGAGAGAAACTTACCCATTGTTAGAGAGAGAGGGAGATGGCTGGAAAGTGAGGGAGAGGTGAGGGAGAAGAGAGGGTGTAGGGGAATATTTCCCAAAACTTACACTCAGGCCCCTCCACTACACTACACACAAATACTTACACTCCCTACTAACTATTAAGACCCAACAATATTGCACTAACCCGAATGACTCAAATAAAATGCTAGTCATAATTTATTATGACACATAAAGTGCACACATAAATATTTAAATAAATAATAATTTAAATAAATAAATAAGCAATTAAATAAATAATAATTATTTATTACTAATAAAATAGAGCCTAGTTTTCGGGTCGTGACAGGAGGGGAAACAATTAAACAAATAAAGGGTGAGATAAATCTCAGTAAGCTATTAACATGCAACTATATGTCATGTTATCATGCAATACAAGTAGATACTCAAGTAATCATATATCAAGTATCATCAAGTAACAAGTATAGGAGAGGCTAAGCCAACTCAACAAGTAATCAAGCTCAAGATATGATCAGGTAACAAGTAGTCAAGTAGTGTGAGAGGCTAGACCAGCTCACCAAGATGCACATAGGCCTATCACGCATTTGTACCTGAATCCTTCTTTATTCCTCCCAAGAATACCATTTGTTGTCGATGCTTATCTAGCTGAGGACAACCAAGAACAAGAACAAGAACTGCTCTGCAGTATATAAGAAAACTTGGTAACCAGTGTCATCCACAAGAACAAGATCCACGAGGTGTTCAAGACAATCGCATTCACTTAGGTCAGGCTTATTGCTCTAACCAAGGAAGCTATGCCCTTACTATGGCCGGTAGTAAGGGGTCAGGCGGAAATACATAGGGACCCGATTGTCACTTAAACCCCAGCTCTCGCGACAAGCGTGAACTTATATATTTTCGAACAAGCAAGGAGAACCAGCTGGACTCACACAAGAATGCACAAGTAGATGTTTACTTGAACTACGAGAATAGAACTAAGTCCCATATTAGTGGACCAGTCTTTATGCACCATGTAATCATGTATCATCTGCTCACGAGAATATGCACCATGTAGTCATGTATCATGTGCTCACGAGAATATGCACCATGTAATCATGTATCATGTGCTCACGAGAATATAAGTACACGTACGCAATTATTACGAATACAAACCAAGATAACAATGGCACATAAGGTGTCCACGTAACACGATCAATCCAAGTAAGAGTCCATTTATAACAGACTTCAGTCAAGTAGTAGGGTATATCACTTTGTCACATGCCAAGTTTGCACGTACATATTCATATCACGTTTAACACATTAAAGTGTCTATCACGATACCCTTACTATCAAGTAGAGCTCAATACATTATACTCTAAACACGTAGTAGAATAGGTCACATTGTACCTAGACACAGTCATATCTCACGTATATGTATCGTTAATAATCGAATACATTTTCCAGCACATATTGTGTTCTGTAGTTATTCTTATTAACTTAAATC
The DNA here is from genome assembly GCA_026119855.1 of Campanula takesimana. Taxonomy (NCBI): domain Eukaryota; kingdom Viridiplantae; phylum Streptophyta; class Magnoliopsida; order Asterales; family Campanulaceae; genus Campanula; species Campanula takesimana. The sequence goes on from JAOWBW010001518.1 coordinate 207,212, forward strand.
GTAGTATTCATGATTATATGAATTATCTTCATATTACACTAGTCCCTATTTTCTTTAGGAACCAATTTCAAGACAAGATATCTTCTTTATTCTTTATATACTTCATTTAGTAGATACACGATTAAAACCAATCACTAGCACTTTAGTGTTTGTTCATAACACTTACAATACACACGTATCAAATTCAAGTATGTAGTAGAGTTATTCATTCTCTATCTAGTTCCATATCCCAACTCTTTTGGTTATTCATACCACGTACCAATCAATCAAGAAGCCACATTCTATCAAGTAAATATATGCAAGATTTGCATATACACATCAAGACTCTTTCAAGTTTATTACCATACACATATATTGGTGTCAAGGCATGTACAAGATTTTATAATCTTATATTCAAGTCTTAATCCAATTATTTGGATGTTCAAGTCATGTACAAAGTTTTATTGTCTTATACCTCAAGTTACTGTCTCAACTTAAGACATTCAAGACATTCAAGATATTCAGGACATTCAATACATATACAAGATTTTATCATCTTATATCCAAGTTATCAATCCATTTCTTTGGATGGTTAAACATGTACAAGAGTTAATTATCTTATACTTCAAGTTCAAGCTAGGAAGATGAATTATACATCTTTCACGAATTATTTTTCAATCCTTTTCTTAGGACATTCAAGCTCAAGACATTAGTTGGTGCCCCTAAAGTACACAACCATTAACTTCAAGACACATAAAAGAGTTACTACTCTTATATCCAAGTTATCATTTAATTATGATTCAAGTCCACATTTCATTTGTTCACAAAGGGACTATTTTTCAGTACTAGAGTGTTCTACAACACTTATCTAGGCCATCTAGGGTAGTACCCTAAACCTAGACCAAGAATACTTCGAGTTCAAATTAAGTAAATGAGCTAGACAACTCATACTTATGAGTTCTTAATCCCCTACATAGGATATTCAATCTCAGGTAATTGTTTTAATGCCCCTAAGGTGCACAATCCTTGGCTTCAAGACAAGCATAACACATAAGTGCTTGTTCATAGCACTTTCAAGACATATAAAAGAGTTGTTACTCTTATACTTAAGTTCTCATTTGAGTTCTATAAGTGTTCATGTACAAGACTAAGTTCTCATTTTAATTAAATGAGTATACACGTTTAAAACCAAGTTCTGATGCCCCTAAGGTGTCACAACACTTGCTAGGACATCTTATACTAAGGTTATATACCTTAACTAGAGTTACTTCCAACTTATACAAACTTTAAACAACATTTTGTTCTTCAGGTAACTGTGCGGTCGCCTAAAATGGCCTGTGCGGTCGCACACAAGCAGGTCAATTCCTTTGAAAAACCTTTCAGAAAGATGGGCGGTCGCCCAAGGATTTTTGTGCGGTCGCACAAGGTACCAAAATGCGAAATTTTTATTTCTTTCCCAGGCTAAGAAATTTCCCGTCCCAAGCGTAGGAGTAACTTTTACTAACTCTTAGGCAATACCCAAAACATTATTTCAGGCTCAATTCATTTCTTTTACCGTCCCATAAATAATAGGACAATTTCCTTTTATTCCAATTTAATATTTCACCGTCCCCAAAAGTATAAGTACAATTTTATATTATACTAATATACCCATTTAGGGATACTTCCATTCATTTCCCCGTACCACAAATAATGGTACAATTTTTCTAATAATATTTAAATCAAGTTACTATTTTACCGTCTCACGAATAGGAGTGTAATTTTTTTCAATACTTTTCAAGAATTTCCCAGGTGCTATTCATGCTTGTTATTATACGAATACTCCCTTCGTCCCAAATTCACAAGTATCACGAAAATTGCCCAAAACACAATTTTAACAAGAATAAGTAGCGGAAATAACATATATGCATGTTATTACAAGTAAGGGGGAGTCAATAACTTACCTAGTCAAAAATCAAGTTGACCCATATTAATTTCTGATCGGTCTGGAACGCTCTATTCAATGCCACGAATATTTATCCGGGACCGGAATCACGAACAGAGGGATAATTAAGCTCGAGGAGTCGAGAATAGGAAGAATTCCTAACTTAGCTTTTGGAACAGAAGGAGAGTACGAGAAGAATTGAGATTTTAAGATTTCTCAGAGAGAGAAAGCAACAACTTGATATACATGGAACTTTTCGAAAATGACCCCTAGGCCCCTCAAGTTCCAACTTTGACAAAAAGGCCCCTAAACTTTCAACTTATACATTTAACCACCTTAATTTTCTAACGCAGTTAAATAATTAACTCAAATAAAATAGCATATAAATATGCTAGTCAAGAATTTAACAAGCATGTCAAGAATTTAACAAATAAGTCAAATATTTAACGAGATTAAGGATGGGCGTTACACACTGACTGCCCAAAGCGCGTTTCCCAGGAGGAAGAGAGACCATAGTCCATGTGCCATTATCTTCCAAGGCACGAATCTCCTCTTGCATAGACTTTCGCCAGCCATCGTGAGCCATAGCTTCTTTAAAAGAACGAGGTTCTTGTGCCGAAACAATAGCTGCAATAAGGTTACGATAATTTACAGAAAAACTGTCACAATTGATGTATTGTGCTATGGAATAGGGAGTACCTAAGGAATCGGATGGAAGAGAGAAGACGGGGGATGGACTTGTAGAAGAGACACTGTGAGCAACATAATCACGAAGAAGAACAGAAGGAGTCTTTGCACGCATACCCTCCCTGAAGGAGCAGGTTCAACAACAACCGGACCCATAATAGAAGTAGAAGAATCTGTCCCAGGGGCTGATGAAGGAGACGATGTACCCATATCAGAGCTGACATCCGAAACAACATCAGGCGGTACCTCGGAGAATATAACTGGAACATCAACTCTAGGGGAGGCAGTGGTGGAACCAGCACCGTGTGTGTCTAGAACAGGTGGATCCGAGGAAGAAAACTCAACAAAGCCAAGAGCGGCTTCCTCATTAAGATCATCAATGGAATCTGGAGTACAAGGAACCACAGTAGGGTCGCTATAGGGAAACTTATCCTCGAAAAATTTCACATCCCGAGAGATCAGAAAAACCTTGGCATCCAGATCAAACAATTTCCACCCCTTTTTACATAGTGGATATCCCACAAAAACGCATTTACGACTCCGACTAACAAATTTATCACCTTTAGTGTTTTGATTGTGACCATAACATAAAGATCCAAACACCCGAATGAACTCATAACATGGGATTTTACTAAACAAAAGCTCGTAGGGGGTACGGTTAGCCAAAGGAGGGGACGGGGTTTGATTTATGAGATGAGCAGCAGCAAGGACTGCCTCACCCCAAAAATAGATAGGAAGATGAGCCTGAAATTGCAAGGCTCTAGCAATGTTCAAAATATGACGGTGTTTCCTCTCAACCCGTCCATTCCGTTGAGGAGTACCGACACAAGAAGTTTGGAACAAAATGCCAGTAGAAAAGAAATAATCACGCATGCAATTGAACTCCGTACCATTGTCAGACTGAACAATTTTAATTGTTTGAGAAAATTGACGATCAACCATTGTAATAAAAGCCATGAACATACGAAAAACTTCAGTTTTATCAATTAACAAATAAACCAAAACGGCACGGGAATAATCATCAACTATTGTCAAAAAATACCGAGCACCACAAGAAGAAACATGTTTGTAAGCACCCCACAAATCGCAATGAATCTTTTCAAAAATCCTAGATTTATACTCACTAACAGAAAAACTATCTCTAGAGTGCTTAGCGCGAAAACACACCTCACACGATTTATTCAAACTACCAGAAATATGACGAGTAGGAGGAAGAAGCTTGACTATTTTCTCTGAGGGATGGCCCATACGATTGTGCCACAGTTCCAACGAAGAAGAAGACGCATTAGTAGAGACTTATTGCACTGAATGAGATCCGCCGAAATAGTAAAGTCCATCCCGTCTAACTCCCGTTCTAATCAGATTCCTCAACTGGTCCTGTATAGCACACATACAAGAGTTAAATTGGACATTGCAGTGCAAGTTATCATTAAGTTGTGAAACCGAAAGCAAATTATAGTTTAGATGTGGAACAAACAAAACGCGATGAAGAGTAATTTTGTCCGACAAGCGAACTGAACCCGCTTTGTTTGCAAAGACAGTGGAACTATCGGGAAGTCCAACAGGACAATCCTGAATATCTCGAGTAGCAAGGAGAAAAGTATCATCGCCAGTTACATGATTCGAGGCACCTGTGTCAATAATCCATAAAGATGCGTCGAACTTACCATGTAAACGATCAGCAGGCAAAGGCACATTACCAACTAGGCCGGTAAGGGCCCTCCACTGTTCAGCCGTGAAAAGAGTAGAAGAAGCAGATGAGGCCGTCCCAACCGTAGCTGCGCCAACACTGACTCCCCCGGATTTCGTGGAAGTCGATGATGATGTATTAGTGCGGATAGTGCCTCGTCCACGACCAGTCTGCGGGCGGCTGCTGCCAGAAAAGTTATTTTTGCTACAATCTCCCCACCATTCAGGGTAGCCATGGAGTTCGAAGCATTCAGCAACTTCGTGGCCGTTTTTCTTGCAATAAGTGCATATCAAGTGAGATCTGTCGGGTTTGTCACGGCTGCAACCACCGCCAGTACGAAGAGCAAAGCTCACAATTTCAGGTTTCCACAGGAACAACCTTTGCAAGACGAACACGTTCATCCTGCGCTACCAACTGGTAAGCACGATCTAGTATAGGCAGAGGATCCTGAGACAATATATTTGTACGAAGAGCAGAATAATAATCTGAGTTTAAACCCATCAAAAATTCATGAAGCATGCCATTCGATCGGCGTGCCTCATGTTGTTGACCCGCTGTACACGCCGTGCAACATGTGCAAGCAATCAAGGGTTCATGGCTGTGGAGTTCTTCCCACAAGCCTGTTAATTTACCAAAGTACGTGGAGACGGACATACTCTTGGTTTGTTCACAACGAGCAATAGAAGTTTTGAGCTGCTGAATACGGGGTCCATTGACTAGGGCAAAGCGAGATTTCAAGGAATCCCACAAACGTTTTGCATCCCTATACTTGGAAAAGAGTACTTTTTACCTCTGGTTCAATGGTGTTCATTAGCCAAGAAATAAGAATGGCGTGGATGGTGGTCCAGTCGGACGCCGTGCAAGGAGGAGCAGCCGCCGTGATGGTGCCATCAAGGAAAGCAAACTTGCGACGAGCTTCCAACGCGGTCTGGATATCGCCGGCCCAGTCGTCGTAATTGTCGCCACGAAGGCGAGTAGGAGTGATGAAATCTCCCGGACGATCTTGAGGGCCAATGTAAAAAGGAGAGTTGGGTTCGATTTTTGTCATGATTGAGACTTGTGTATGTCACAGGCCTGATACCATGAAAGAACACAAATTAGGGTTCATACAGAGAAGAGTTTTGGTTTCAATTGTCTGCCTTTTTGTTTATTGATTCATCCAATATATTGTTACATAGAGATCAAGATAAATAAGGAAATAGATAAGTGATAAGGAAGGAGATCCCACAAAAACGTAATATGATTCGTAACAAAATATACTACGTTGACTTCGTTGACTTGTCCGTGCGGAATATCAACCAGCCTTCGTAGTGTCGCCTATATAGAAAGGGCAGAGGAGTAATAATAAATGAAAATAAGGGTGAAATAGTAAATAACCTAATATATATATATATATACTATACGGGTCGGATACGGTCGGATACAAGCGGATCTTGGGCAACTACCGAACCCGTATCCGAACCCGCCGGATTTTAAAAAGCTATTACCAAACCCACCCGTCCCCGATCGGATTGTTTCAGATACGGATCGGATTCAGTAAAATTGCCCTCCTTAGTCATGATCCACGAGACCAAAATGACCATATATTGTAATGTAGGAAAATCGTTTTTCGGCTTTCTTCAACAAATTCCGTGTGGCTCAAAATTCAGCCAACGTACCTATCAAACTTGGACGTGAAGGATTTGTCTTGTGTGTAAAAAGACCTAATTGGTGAAAGACGGGGTCTCCTTGTTTTGAGGGCGTGAATGGGAATTCGGTCTTTAGTGGGAGACATCTCAAAGTGTTAGTTTCCACCATTTTCAAACTTGACTATATTTGTTGGATTTGTTTTTATAAATTGGTTTGATTTGATTTGAGCCCCTTAATTTCTTCAAGATGATCATATTAATGAATAGAATAATACTAGGGGTACAAAAAAGTCACAAAATCTTGCTCACAAAATCCTAGGTGTAATGATTTTATTGGTGTTTTTAATTAGAGTGCGGCGGGTCCATTATCGATGCAACCAATAAAATATCGCCACCTCATGTTGTGTGCAAGATTTTGTAACCTTATTTTGTGCCCTAGTATTGCTCGAATAGAATAATAGCTCATTTGCCCATAAAGTCATTTAAGGATAAAAGTTTTTGAAAACTAAACCTTTTTTTTTATTTAGAGGGATCGAATTTTGTACCTCTTATTAAATTGAAAATTTTTGTACATGTTGCATGTTTTTTGATAAAAAAAAAAGGTTGAGAAATTTTTGGAGGAAACTAGTTCCTTCATAAGTTATAAAAAGTCATGTTTTTACAGGGTTTAAGGTTTAGGGTTTAGTGTTTCAAGTTTAGGGTTTAGGGTTTCATGTTTAGGGTTTAAGGGTTAAAAACAGGACTTTTTATAACTTATGAAAGAACTAGTTTCCCCCAAAACACACTCATAAACATTTACATGGTACTGATGGACAGATTATTCATTTAGGAAATGATGAGATAAATAATACTCCCTCCGTCCCAGAGTAAGAGTCCTACTTTCCATTTTGGTACGTCCCAGAGTAAGAGTCTTATTCCTAAAATGGCAAAGAATCTTTACTATTCACCCCACTCATTATCTCTCATATTTTACTTTTATACTCACAACACCAATCAATTCACTATTCTCTCCACTTATTCTCTCTCCTACTTTACTTATACATTTACAACATTTACATCACTTCCAATATTTATTAATAAGCGTGCAAATGAGGGGTAGGACTCTTACTCCGGGACGGAGGGGGTAACTAGTTATGTCCCTCATAATCAGTCTTCGGAAACTAAAAGTAAAACTAAACAAACGAATAAAAGACAAATACTCTTTCTACTCATAATAAATTTCACATTTAATTTTTCAACTATTTTAAAGAAATGGTTTTTGCTTTTAGATGTTTCCCACTGATAGAAAAGATGAGGTGCATGGAAGTGTAAACCCATTTGGACTAATTCAATCCTATAATTAAGCAATTGAGAATTTAAAGCAATGGATTAGGTTGATGGACGCGGCGACTCGGAGACGTCTAAGATTTGTATCTGTCTTTGGTGGTAATAAAGACAATGGAAAGGTACGTAGTACAGTACATATGATGTTGAAATGTGTGCTTTCTTTACATTCGCAATTTTCACATGAAATGGGGTCGAACTCACCTCAACTTCTTTTTTAAGTGGGAAACATCGCGTATAATTTTTTTTTTTACCATTTTCTTTTATTAATTACTCCATTGGTGTCATAAAATAATAGGTGTTTGTATTTTTATTTTTATTCGGTTTAAAATAATTGTCATCTTTTTTTTTTTTTGTGCTTTTTTTTAAAAGAAAAGTGTTATGTTTCTAAAAATCAAATATGAGAAAATAATTTAAACGTGTTACAAGTATTACACACTCCGTCCCACTCGAATTAAGATTGTTTTTTTTTTTTTTTGAATCTCACTGGAAATATGACAATTCTTAAATAAAAGTGTTTTATTTAATGAGACCCACATTCACAACACAACAAACTTCTACTCATTATTATATGCATCACTTCCCCTCTCTTATCTCATTTTTCATACTCACAACACTAACACTTTTTCTTTAATCTCGTATCCAACCCAAAGATCTTATTTCAATTGGGATGGAGGAAATAAATTTTAAATAAATTATTATTTTTACAAAAATAGGTAAGTCAATTACAACTCTTATTATGCGATGGGGAGAGTAGTGCAAAACAATACTAATATGCCTTGGTTGGTAAGAGCTAAGAGGTAAGAGGTAAGAGCCTAAGAGGCATGTAATTCTTCTAAAACTATGACACTATTGTCCATAATTAATTTTTCAGTTTTTAAAATTAAATATAAGAAATTTAAAGAACAGGAGTTGTGCCTTTTGACACAGACCTTAAATAAATACTCCCTCCGTCCCGACACAAATAGGACTAAAGGAGTGTGCACAATAATTAAGAGAAAAATAATGTATGTGTGGTAGAAAATGAAGATAGAATGAGTGGGGTAAATAGTAGTGTTGGTTAAATAAAATGAGTGGTGAAAAATGAAGAGAGCGAATGAGTGGGGTTAAATGGTGTGGTTGGTTGAATAAAAATATATTAAAGCATTTCCATTTTAGGCGGTCTTAATTGTTTTGGGACGGCCTTAAAGGGAAAGAAGTCCTACTTGTACTGGACGGAGGGAGTATTCATTTTAAAAAAAATCTAAGATAAAAGACTTTTGTTTTTTTTGGAAAAAAATTGTTTTTAAGTATTATTACTAAAAACAAAATCACTAGTCTTTTTATACTTGTAAAAGTAAATGTTTAAACAAGAATTACATGAATATATATACTATAAATTTTTGCCATTAAAGAGTATAGAAAGCAGAAATTTTAAATAACTTTTAAAATAAAATTTAAATATTTATTTAAAGCTAGAGAGTACTCCCTCCGTCTCATACTTATCGCTACTTATTTTCATTTTGGATGTCTCATACTTATTGCTACTTACCCAAAATGTTCACTTTTCCCACTCTTATCCACTCACAATAACTATTCACTAACTTATTTTCTCTCTCCTACCCACTCAAAATACTTATTTTTCCAACATATTTTCTTAATCCTCGTACATTCACATTTAATAGCAATAAGTAATTAAGTATGGGACGGTGGGAGTAGCTACTATTATTACTACAAGTAAAAAAGGCATCCCATTATTATTTTGTTTTTTAAGGAAAAAGGCATCCCTATTCTAGATTTGCAAATATCTTTTGTTTCTTAAATAATAGTCCAACTTGTTTAGTGGGGAAATTTTTTAAATGTTTTTTTTAGAAAAAAAAAAAAAAAAAAACATTTAGTGGGAAAGATTAGTGACCACGATAGTTAATAATCTAATGGGCATACGTAATCAGTAATCATATCTTAGAATATGATCCCCTTCTCCACAATGCAACTTTTTACTTTCCAGAATTTACGCCTCCAAATTTGCAAGAGCTAACTTGGGCACTTAATTTCATCCAATAGCATTCCTTTTAGACACCTACCTCATCCTCATCCGTCCTACCTCACTTAACACTCAAAAAAGGTGGGCACAAGAATTAAGGAAAAATGATTTATGTGTGGTGGCAAATGAAGAGAGTGAATGAGTGGTGGGGTAGATTGAATATGAAACTATAAAAATATGCCATTTTGGGAAGTCTCAAGTGAGCTGGGATTGACCAAAATAGAAATAAGTCTCAAGTGAGTTGGGACGGAAGGAGTATTTAACAACTTATATCCAACCAAAATTTTTGTTGTTGGCAAGTATAGATATGGACATACAACAACCTTAGTATTATGTCATGATCCCATGTTGACATATCTGATCATAAAAATCACAAAAGTAGGGACTAAAAAAAAATTATTGGCTCTACTAATGAGCTATTTTGCTAATATTTTTTGTTTTACTTTTTTTAATGTATACTTTTAAGTAAATGGAACACCAGAAGGATCTTCACTTTATTCCCTTGTTGATTCTATGCTGTGCTAACTTTTATTTTTATTTTCAAGTACCAAAATCCTTGTTAACCCAAGTCCCAACCCAAGTACCAACCCTCTCTCTCTATATATATGTATGAGCCTTTCCACCATTTTATTTCCAATACCAACATTTACTAGAAAGAGAGAAAAAGAAATAGAAAAAAAAAAAAAAAAAACAGAATTAAAAATGAGGCTGCCGGAAAACGCTTCCACCACCGCCGTTGGGTTTTGGCGGTGGAATTCGCCATTGCCATACTTATTTGGAGGGTTAGCTTTAATGCTAGCGCTGGTCGCCGTCGCATTGATCATCCTTGTTTGTTCACATCGAAGACGATCTTCATCCTCGGCCGTTGATCCAGAAGACCCTCCTCAGAAACCAAAGGTAATGGACAAGAGTAGTGAAGTTGACAACACGCCGAAGATCGTCGTGATCATGGCCGGCGATCAAATTCCGACATACCTTGCTACACCGGCCGACAACCTCCACCGCTACTAATTATCTATAGTGGAGTGGCGTTATACCTCTCGGATGCATGCATCTGAATTCTTTTCTTCATTTTCTTACTTTTATCTCCCATCCCAATTTTGTCCGGACTTATATATGTATCTTTCAATTACTGAGGTTATATGATGACTCCATTTTGATATTTCACTAATTCTTAAATTACCAATTTTATTTTTTATTTTTTGATAAATATGTGGAGTTGGTAGTTGGATGAGTGATATAGAGGACAAATACTAAAATCATGAACAAAAAAAAAAAAAAAAAAACTCACAAAATTTTGAGGCTGCTTGATTGGCTGTTATGATTATAAGCCTCAATACTCATTGATTATGTATCCAATCTATCAATATCAACTCGTCTAAATTTTCTTATGTTTTCCTTCAAACATTGCTCGATACAAAGTGTGGTACACAAAAAAATAAAAATAAAATCTCAATTTCTTGTAAGTTATAACGCAAGCTGCACAACAGTCTAATTAATAAAATAATTTTGTATTACTTTAATAAATAAAATAATTTAATTCCTATCTGGTATTCATCCACCTAAACATGATGAAGGTTGAAAAATGTGGGCATCACAATCAAAATCTCCAACCAAGTATTCCAATTTCAAATTTAGAAGTAACAAAATTAATTTTTATATTAACATAATATAATTTAATTAAATAAAGTTAGACCAACAATTTAACATGAGTGATGCTAGAGCACAATAAAAGCTTACAAAAAATAAATACAAAAACGAGGTGACAATATATTTTGTTGATCGTATCAATTGTAGACTCAATACAGTCTAATTAAAAGCACCAACTAGCTAGACCCGGAACCGCTCCACCCATTTTAGCTCCACCCCTCCACCAAACGGCTCCGATCAAGGCCACATAGGCGAGCTCATCATATGTGCGGCTAAGATGATTTCAATTTTTTGTGGGTCCTACCGAGCTTGGAAACATCTCATCCGAAGAACACAAAATCCAATGAGGTGGCTCTAATCGGAGCCATTGGGTGGAGCTAACCGCTCGGTGGAGCGGTTCTAAATCCGCTGTTAGTGCAACCTTACTGGACAGTAATGAGTTTCTCCATTCCAGTTTTGTTTCTTTTAATGAGTGGATAATATCGAAATTGAAAAGTAAAAAGGTAGCAGCGGAATAATGAGAGAAAATGTTGGTGGACGCGGCAGCTCGACCACGCTAGATTATTATGATAATCCCATAAAGAAACCCACAATTCCTTAAATTAATTATGCGTCTCCTTTGTCCCTGACCACCGCTAATGTTCGATCTCTCTCATCGCCTCTTTTTGGTGTAGACATTTTTTAAAAAAAAATAAAAAATTGTTTATTCTTTGCGACTCACTTGTCATACTTGCGACAACGATCTACTTATTTATTGCCCTGCTTTTACTCTCTCTCTCTCTGCTAAATTTTATACTTAAAACACATATTCTTCTTAATTTTCGTGCACTTCCAATTTAGAATTAACTTTTTTTTTTTTTTTTTTTTTTTTTTATCATTTCCACCTCCCCCTCCTTTATGATTTTGTTGAGGGAGAGAGGAGGCAAAGATTACATTAAAAATACAAAGCAGTGGATTATATTTGATGGCCGCGACGACTCGGAGACGTGAAGGCTTTGTCTTTTTTGAAGTGAAGACAAAGAAAAGGTGATTGAATTTCCAAATAATAGCTTTTTAAAAAAATATTTACCAAAACAACAACTCTAAAAACTTATTTACCAAAGTAACACTTTTTGCTAAAACCGGAAGTGGGGTTTCCGGTTTTAATGTTAAATCCGGAAGTCCCACTTCCGGAATTGACTTTTTCCTTTACTTTTTTTTTTTCGTGAAATCTGTTTTTTTTTTTTTTTTTTTTTTTTTTTTTTTTAAATTAACAAAAAACTGCCTTTTTTTTTTTTTTTTTTTTAAATGAGTGTGTACCTGTGTGATTCTATCTTGGTTTACAATTTTGTTTTTTTACTTGTATGCAGTACCATTCCCTCCGTCCCAAAATGATATTCACGTTTGATTATTCAAACTTTTTAAGGATATAAAAATTTACTTCACTAGCCATGTTTACTTTATACACTTTTTAAGCCTAAATCATAGAAATATGAAGAATTTTTTGGGACAACGAAAAATAGCAAATGGGAAGATCATTTTGTGGGACGGAGGGAGTATTATTTAAAAACCAACCCACCCAGGAGAAGGCATAGGGAAAGAAAACAAAAGAAAGAAAAGAAACCCTTCCCATTATCCTTTCTCTTTCACCATCTGACACACAATACATAAAATTCTAAAATATTACAGAAATTTGTGCACAAGTTTATTTATTTATTTTCTATGTGACCGGGATGTGGTCACTGAATAATTGGATTTATGTATTAATGTTGGATTTGTGGAGAAGTTTATTCTATCCTATAAAATCAACGTTCTCCAATCATTTTTTATAAAAAAAATAATAATCATTTCTTTTTTTTTTTTTCCCCTATGCCTTCTCCCTTTTCTCTTTGCTTGCATGGGTGGGTTTTTAAAGAATTTTAAAAATCCAGATTTCGAAAAAAAAAAACAAATAAAAGGCCAAATCAATTTTCGGTGGGTGGGGTTTTAATGTTTTTTGTTATTTCAAAAAAAAAAAAAAAAAAAACTTAAAACCGGAAATACCAGTTCCGGATTTAAAAAAAAAAAAATCGCGGAAAAAAAAAAAAAAAAAGTAAAAAGTCAATTCCGGAAGTGGGACTTCCGGATTCAACATTAAAACCGGAAACCCCACTTCCGGTTTTAGCAAAAAGTGTTACTTTGGTAAATAAGTTTTTAGGGTTGTTGTTTTGGTAATTATTTTTTTAAAAAGCTATTATTTGAAAATTCAATCAAGAAAAGGTTTATTTGGTTATGTATGTTGATCATTGAAAGTGTACTTTTTTTTTTCTTCTTGGAAGGTCCATAATATGGTGGAAAACATCTCAGAGCACAAGCATTCACTCCACCTTTTTCTTTTGCCTATTTTCTGTTTCCCATTAATGTTCATAATACTTCATCCAAAAAAAATGGTTATACTCTGTTCAAACAAAAAAAAAAAATGGTTGTACTTTGATTATCTTACTCCGTCCGTTTAAATTTAAGATTCTTACTTTCATTTTTGGTATGTCCAAATCTAAAGTTTTTAGTTGCTTTATTCTTTAAATGGAAAAGTATGAACAGTGTTTTAGACAATTTTGTCTTCATAAAGTTCATATACTCCTTCTGTCCCTGGAAGATAGTCTCATTTTGACTTTTTATGGTCAGCAAAATTGAACTTTGACTAAACATTAGTGTCAATCTAATCATCACAACAAAAATTCTAAAATGTGTTATTGATAAATCACTTAATGATTAATTAATTACAAATTTTAAGAATTTCACTAGAATGATTAGATTGATACTAGTGTTTAGTCAAAATTCATTTTTGTTAACCATAAAAAGTCAAAATTAGACTATCTTTCTGAGACAGAGGGAGTATTACAGAAAAACCATCACTTACATATTTACTTTTCATCCACTTGCTTTATGAATAGGGCAATTATATCCTCCCATTGCATTGGTTTATTAATAAGTGTGCAAAGTCAAACTAAAAAACTAAGAACCTTAAACTAAACTGGGACGGAGGGAGTAGTTAATTAAATTGCAAAATTTTATAAAAACGAAAAAATGAAAGGTCGAAATGTGAATACTTTTTTCGGGACAGTATACATCTGGAGCAGGGAAAAAGATCAACAACTACATCGCCATTGCTTAATCAATAAACAGATTGTCACGAAAAGTCTTTTACAAAAGAATCATATCAACCGGTATACAAATACAACCTATGTATCTTGGTCCAATAAATACTTGGAGTAAAATAGCAAGAGGCCAAAAATAGTGTGAGATATATCAAGGCGAGCTTCGCTCTGAAGAATTACAGTTATTGATAAAAGGTAAAAGGCAGAATGGTTGTTGTTGAAGACGTATCTGTATTCTGTACTATTATTCTAAAGCCCAAAATTGCACATCTGCACAAACTCCATTTCGTAATCAACATACTTAGTCCAGAGATTCTTGAATTGGTTCATAGCAATGTCGAGCCAAGGTTTCATGTTCCCGTTGAAATGGATGACTGCTGCATTGTTCATCTCATCCATGCTTATACTTGGATTATACCCTAGCCCTACCACGTGCCATGATTTGTCTAAAACTGAAGCAAAAATCAGCGCACCTGATTCTGCCAATAATGATACTCCTCAGTGCATTTCTCACACCTCCAAGCATCGAGGTCAAAAATATTCATGCCGTAAGTGTTGGAATATAAATAACGCAACGAGTAGATTAAACAAATAATCAACGGGGCAATCATGCACTCAACAGTGTAATCATGGTAAAACCAACAACGAAAGTAGTACACAAATAAAGCATACTATAACAATAAGAAAATTAAAGAGCAAGTTAGAAACTTATCGGGGTAGATCGAGTCGCCTTAGGAAGACTTCCCTAAGAGAAATTATTGCCTCCTACTCGTGCGATTTCGAATACAGGCAAATTCCTCCGAGGATAAAACGATCTCAGAATATGTGTCAAGAACGATTCACACAGACACAAATTCAACTGCGGCTCTATCTCATTCACCTGAGTCTCGTGATTTCACCATGGATTAAAGGATTTTGAACCAACGATAAAAGTGTCAACCAACCCCAATACAAGTAATGCTTACAGAAGATCTGAACCGAGAACAAAGGGATTAAACTGAAAACACATAACCACGCACAAGACCGAACGCACTGTTTCTTGTTCTTGTGCACGGTTTTTTTTTTTCTCTCAGTCTCTGTCCCTCTTGCTCTATCTTCTATTTAACGTGTATCACTAGGTGGTGATCTAGAGTCTTTTACCTTATTACAAATAGAACTTTTTATTAGGATTCATTTATTCATTGTAAAATTAGTCCAAGTCAAACACCAACTAACAAAACTAGTTAGACTTGTGTTAGGACTTTGACTCCTTTACAAACTGGGTTTTGACTTCTTGAGTCCAACTTTGACTATCAAACTAATCCACTAATTTACGGATTAATTAATTAAGTTAAATTAAATATAATTATAAATTATTTAGATCTCTAATACAAACATATTAATTATTCCACAATAAAAGATAACTAGAAAATACTTTACTTTAATTATATAGGACTACAATTAGTCCAATAACTAAACACAATATTTTCCATATCTTTAAACAGGAACAATATTAAAATGCATGTATTTGAACTATAGATTTAACCATGAATGGAAATATCCCAATTTATAATCATATCTTTGAAACCCATATTAAACATATAAATATTGATTTTGGTCAACCGCTTTGAGAACCAACAAGTGGACTCACTCTATATCAATATTTCCAACAGTAAGCCCAGGCACAAGCTTTGGGATTAAACCTCTCCTTGATCAGAGGATTAGAGAAGTTCAAATACTGAGCATACCGGTGGAATGTCCCAAAACATGTCTCAACAGCCCCATTCACTTTACCATCCATGTCAATTTTGAACAGTGCGGTCAAATCCTTTTGAACCACAACATCGTCATCCAAAAAAAGTACTCGGTGCAGTTTTGGATACATCTCTGGCAAGTAAAAGCGAAGGTTATTCAACATTGATAAGTACTTGGGATTTCTGAATTTCATGCTGTTCACATCTTTAGTGGCATTTTCTGCTCTATTCTCCAAGTAAAACTTCTGCATTTTAACAGATTCCAATTGTTTCAGTACGGGGACGTATGATGATTTCAAGAATGTATATTCTTCAACAGCTTTCACCTCAACATGAGCACCTCCTTCTACAGGCCTCATCTTAAACCAAACCTTCATAGCAGCAAGATTCATCTTATCAGTAACTATATGGAACACGTGTTTCCATGGCTCCTCAGCATTCTTTACAGCTGAGTTAACCACAACAGAGACCGCAATCACATTGTCAGAAAATATAGCTTAATGGAACAAACTTGGGCCTCAAACTCAGGTTTAGGCTCATCATCTCTATACTTTTCTGGATTTGCAATCCGTTCCCCCATGAGCCGCATCGCAAGACAATGCAAACTTTTAGGAGTTGATTTCGCAGCAATTAAGCTAGCAAATGCACCATTCTTCTTGGCCTTAACAAGAAGTTCATTAACTGCAAAGATTGTGTCCTTCAACTTCTGAATCTTTCACTGATTATCATAAGATTCTTTAGTTTCACCTATCATTAATCTCGCAAGCTTGATTTTGTCCTTAACCTCCTTCTCAAATTGTCTCAACACATCTTCATCCATTGGGCCATCCGACTCAAACAACGAGGATCTGTAACCTGGCTTCAAACTCAGATCTGAAAAGTTATGTGTCAGTTCATCAAACAGCCTAAGCTGCTTAGAGATCTCGAGTTTAAGCTTCCTCGCATAAGATGCATATGCATTCACAAGCATAATGTGGTCATCTGCCTGCTTATGAATCAAATCTAACCTAGTCTTCAGTGGATCTGACTTCAACGCGAGAAAAGTAGGCATTTCCAGTAGTTTGTAACGCCTGTTCAGGAGTCATTTAAACAATCTAAGTTTCACAATAAATTTCATCATCATATAAATTCAATCATTTTTCATGGCAATCAATGATGGTAGAGTCAAAAGCCACGAATATCATTTCAATGATACTGGACAACAGCCATTTCAATAATTGAGTCATATATTAAATCGTTCGGTTCATCTAAATTCAATGGGAAAAAAAATGGTATCTACTCACTCTATTCACCATAAATTTCATTTTCATATAAAATCAATCATATTTCATAGCAATCAAGGAAGATAGAGTCAGAAGCCACAAATATCATTTCAAAGATACTCGACAACAGCCATTTCTATAATTGAGTCATTCATTAAATCGTTCACTTAACCTAAATTCACTGAAAAAAAATGGTATCTCCTCTCACTCCATTCGCCTCCGCACTAGAGCAAAGTATTATAAAAATAAAATTAATTAACGATGAACCAAAATCAATTGAATTTAATAACTATGTTATAAACATTAAATGATTATGTTATAATATCAATTTAACGAAGGAGTGGATGCGGATACTTACATAGTGGTGAGAGTGATGGGATGGATGAGGTCTAACAAATAATAATTATTGTTACTCAAGTACTTGTATAAGTGTCTACACAATCATTTAAGCGGTAGGATTATTTTCTTTCAACCATTGTAATAAGACTATATGGCATTTTTTTGTCAACTAATATTCCATGTCTTTCTAATTTCAAACGTCATCCCCCTATACTTTAGCATAGATCCGTGAGAAAAGGAATGTCAAAAGAAAAGCAAGACACTAATTTTGAAGAAATGCCTCATCTTATCACAGTGTTGTACCATTTAAAATTTTAAGCATACTTACAGGTGTATTCATTAATTTTACGGGTGTGTATAACAACACCCTTTCTGCATCAATGCGGGCGCTTTACTCCCTTATTCATGACTGCTTCCAACAAACCAAAGAAGGAAATAAAAATGTTACCACTTTGACATTCTGATTAATATTACTGTAGCCAATCTAGATAACACAAACACTTGAATATCAATATTGATTATTAAAACAAGTATACTGTATTTTTATTTTCTTTTATGTATGGGAACTGCATGATTTTACTGCAACATTAGTCCCTTGATCTACATTCTTATATGGAAGATGAGATAGGGTCCGATTGTTTCAATACAATCAGACCCTAAAACTTCAGAAAACATAAAATGAGAAGGAAAGAATCAGACCCTAAAACTTCAGAACACATAAAAGGAGAAGGAAAATGTGTAGTTGCGAATGAAAGTACAAGAATCCATGCAACTCTTCGAAACTTGTTATATGTTCAGATAAGTACCTAAAAGAGGCTCTATGACAAGTAAAGCACGCAATATTCAAGTCACTCGAGCAACCTACAAATGGCATGGTAGCAGATGCCCTAAAGCAGATGCCCTAAAGCTCACTAGTGCAGCGTATCCATCTGCGTTAATTGTTCCTGTCTTGGAGCTCAAGCTGAGAATATTTTTCCATGAACAAAATATGAAGGGTAATACTATTACTAATTTTTGTTGTTGTTATTATTTTTCTAAATTATTATTAATTTTTTGATTTGTTTTTTATTTTATTTTATAGAGTTTTCAGGCTTGGGAAGTCCACAACATGTATGCATATGTAGAAACTATTTGTATTTTGGGGTAAGATTTCCCCCTCCCTCTACGATATTCTTCATGGGGTCAAGGACTTTGTTTTTGTTTCTTGAATTAAGTTTTCTTGAAACCTTTAATCAGCATATGCATTCACGACATCAATGAAAAAAATTAAGAAAAAAAAGTTTATGATCTTTGTTTTAAAATGGAAAATTACACTAATATGAATGATGATTCCACTTTTGTGAGGTGGATGCCCTCCTAATTCAAGCTTTTTAGTGGCTTGATCACTCCAACAAAACTCTCAATAATATTCCAGATGATTTCTCGTTCCTTAATTTACTCTTGTTTATTCCCAAACTTGCCCTTCTCCCCACTATTCAGCTCCTAGATTTTTTATTTATTTTTTAAAAAAAAAAATTCTTAAGGACCAGCTTTATGAATTTAGAAGGTGAAGGATATCTGGAGAAGTCTATTGACTATTTTAACAAAGGGATTTTTGTGGCTACAAGTCATGAACAACAATCTTTGTTAGAAAAATTGGAACAACAGCTATCTGAGGCAGAAAAAAAGAAGAAGGGTGGAACACAGCCTGCACCAAAGGAAGCTAAACCTGTACAGATTGCAACAGTTACGTCGCAAGAAGCAGCACTTCAATTGCAGCAAGCTGTCGAGGAAGCAAAAATACATGGTAATATCTATCTCAATCTATGAAAATAAACAACAATAGAGCTGTCAGTTTTATCTCGTTCAAAATTTCTTGATTTGACTGAAACTGTAACTCACCGAACTGAAAATCAACTCGTAGATTTAAAAGCGCGCGCCTAAGCACAAGGTGAAGATACCTAAACAAAGCGTAGGAATTTCGTGAGGTGCGCCTCTGTCATTTTCTGTGAATGTTGCTAGATTTGAGCGATAAAGTGAAAAATTATCAAGATTTCTATCGTGGCTTTACATATTTATTTCATACAGAGAACCCCCAACTTAATTGCATTGAAACCTCAATTAAAAATCCCCAATTTGGGTGAAACCCTGAATAAAGTTGGGTGGCAAACTTCCAAATCAGCAGTCGGGCATTTACCACATGTGGTAGAAAGTCTCGACCAACATAAGCCATTGAATTTCTGATGCTCGTGTCTTGAATTTGGAAGTTGAATGTTTAAAGATGTCGCTCCTTGTTTAAAACAAGGAGCGCCAAGCAGGAAGCAACAATAGCTAGAATAGTTGGGAATGGTGTTTAAAGTAGACTTGAGAAGAGTAAGTCTACCGGCCTTAGAAAGACAAGCAGCTTTCCAACCCAGCTTCAGTTTAACCTTATCAACAATGAACAACACTTTAGATTTGGTAGGTCTACCATCAAGTAATGGAAATCCAAGATAAGGGCTTAATTTTCCAGATTCTTTAATATTCAAAGACTCCACTCTCTCTCCTCTTACAGAAGGAGTGTATCCAAACATAAACTACAGCTTTGTTGCAAATTAAGTGTAACACAAAAATAACTATCAAAATTTTTTGAGCCCAACGCGCCCAATGCAAAAATGTAAAACATTATAATGTTCCCGCTTATATTGTAGGTTATACTAATACTTTTGATACGCCGCTTACATTTGTTAACAACAATCTTCATGCTAAATTATTGCAAATGACATACATATTTAGCTCGAAATTTTTAATTAAAGACAGCTTCATCCATACATTAGATAGTCCAACACTGTTCTACTTTCAATCAAAGAAAATTTAGAACTAATATTAATCAAAGAATAAAACCAGTGAGAAGCACATAAATAATTGTGCATTAAACTATAGCTAGACCTGTACTTGCTAACTATCCATCCTCTTATCATCAATTACCAATTCAAATAACCTTGTGAGTACAAGAATTACTCACCACTCGTGGCAGCATCCTGCTCCTTTTACTTCCCTCCTGCGAGAGACAGACAGAAAAAGAAAGGTGAGAGAGGCAAAATAGGCTTTTGCTGATATTGACTATAATTTAAAAACTCACTGAAAGAAGGAACCGTGGATAAACCCCTCAAATCGTCATCGGTTATGTCCCTAACACGAGGTAAAAAGTACAAATTAGAATCAGTCAACTGTGGAACTTTTTAAACAAAATCAAGTTGTCACTTACATATTTTCCTGGTTGCACGAGCACAAGCACCAAAACATGTCTACATAAAAATCTGGAAAAAAACTTGTCAAATCTGACTCGATCTTTTCATCACTAAATCTCTACCAAAAAAAAAATGCCATAGATGAAAGGTTAAGGCATTGGGATGTATAGCAAATTAAAACAAAAGCTCAAACCTTGTCATTTCGATTTTGTTTGTACTCCGACTCATTTATATGAGTATAGGCTGCTCCGGCCAAGATTTGTATACGTTAAATTTCTCAAGCGACAATAAAAAGGATTAGGATTCCGCTTAACCAACTCTCTCAATTTGAAGGTAAAATTGAGTTTTTCCGCCGTATTCCAAAAATACGGGTGATCAATAACAAACTCCAATGGACAGGACCTGTGGAAAAAAAGATTACATTATAAAAAAATATACAAATCTTTAAACCAAAATGCAGAAAAAAGACTGACAAAAACTACAAGGATTTTAAGCTTCTAGATGCATAGAAACTTACCCATGAAATTTTGTGACTGTGACAAAAAAATGTTTCAAATGATATGGGAGAAAAGAAATATCACTTTGGCTGGGAACAGCAAGTTTGATGACACTCCGCATTAAATCTACCAAATGTATTAAGTCCTCTTTTTGTTTCCCCGCTACCATAGATGGCAGAATTCTGCCTTCTCCTTCATAATTGACAAAAGAATTGAAAACTAAATTCCCGCAGGATTTGTCTTTGCCGAACAAATACACCAGCCCCCTAATCACGCCTCTAGTTTTTAATAAACAAAAGAAAATAAGGTTGACCTGTAAAACACCCATAACAAACAGAATATTCCAAAAAACAATTTAACACAATATTACTTAATACCTGAATACTTTCCAAAATAAATCTTTTATAGCATGCCACCAAGCTTCATTTGATTTAGGAGAAATTTTGCTAATTTTACGCTTAAAAAAGCAGTAAAGGGTGCATACATCCTCACTTGTCACAAGAAAACAACGATCTTCATCCATCATCTTAAAACTTTGGTCAACCTTCAACAGTCTCTCATGCCTGATACATAGATGAACAAGATCTTGAAAGTTGTTTATATGTGCTTGGTCAGCTACAATAAATGATTTTTGGACTTTAGTGGTATTAGTACTTGTAGACCCCATAAAAGAATCTTCATCTAACTCCATAGTAACAGAAAGAGTAATCTCGAACTGCAAACAGAGTTGTTAAAAAAACATGTTAGTTCTAACTAGTTTAATTTTCCTAAACTAAAATATTGCCAAATAAAACCAACTTACGTTCTGAGGTCTTCTTTCCTCGACCAAAGATATGCTTCCCTTTCCATCCCCTCATCTTTTGTCTCCACAATTTTCTCCCTTCCATCCCCCTCATCTTTTGTCTCCACAACCTTCTTGAACCCTTCCGCAATTTGTTTTCCCTCACTCTTTTCTCGATTCTTCTCCCTTTTTCTAGCTTCCGCTGCGATCCTTGTCTCTTCTTTATCCAAACGTTCTCTTTCTATTTTCACGATCACAAAACAAACAAGATTAGTATTCTCGAAAAATTTAGATATTGTTCACTTAAAATGTCTAAAATACAATTGTTATTTAAAAAAAAAAAAATACTTTAAAACCTCTTTAGAAAAGGGATTCACGTTCAACCAACATTCACAACTTCATACAGCACATATGAAATAAAAAATGAACGTGAATCCCTTTTCTAAAGAGGTTTTACAAGTATTTTTTAAAAAAAATAACAATTGTATTTTAGACATTTTAAGTGAACAATATCTAAATTTTTCGAGAATACTAATCTTGTTTGTTTTGTGATCGTGAAAATAGAAAGAGAACTCTTGGATAAAGAAGAGGCCACGATCGCGGCGGAGGCTAGAAAAAGGGAGAAGAATCGAGAAAAGAGTGAGGGAAAACAAATTGCGGAAGGGTTCAAGAAAGTTGTGGAGACAAAAGATTAGGGGGATGGAAGGGAGAAAGTTGTGGAGACAAAAGTTGAGGGGGATGGAAGGGGAAGCATATCTTTGGTCGAGGAAAGAAGACCTCGGAACGTAAGTTGGTTTTATTTGGCAATATTTTAGTTTAGGAAAATTAAACTAGTTAGAACTAACATGTTTTTTAACAACTCTGTTTGCAGTTCGAGATTACTCTTTCTGTTACTATGGAGTTAGATGAAGATTCTTTTATGGGGTCTACAAGGACTAATACCACTAAAGTCCAAAAATCATTTATTGTAGCTGACCAAGCACAGATAAACAACTTTCAAGATCTTGTTCATCTATGTATCAGGCATGAGAGACTGTTGAAGGTTGACCAAAGTTTTAAGATGATGGATGAAGATCGTTGTTTTCTTGTGACAAGTGAGGATGTATGCACCCTTTACTGCTTTTTTAAGCGTAAAATTAGCAAAATTTCTCCTAAATCAAATGAAGCTTGGTGGCATGCTATAAAAGATTTATTTTGGAAAGTATTCAGGTATTAAGTAATATTGTGTTAACTTGTTTTTTAGAATATTCTGTTTGTTATGGGTGTTTAACCTTATTTTCTTTTGTTTATTAAAAACTAGAGGCGTGATTCGGGGGCTGATGTATTTGTTCGGCAAAGACAAATCCTGCGGGAATTTAGTTTTCAATTCTTTTGTCGATTCTGAAGGAGAAGGCAGAATTCTGCCATCTATGGTAGCGGGGAAACAAAAAGAGGACTTAATACAGTTGGTAAATTTAATGCGGAGTGTCATCAAACTTGATGTTCCCAGCCAAAGTGATATTTCTTTTCTCCCATATCATTTGGAACATTTTTTTGTCACAGTCACAAAATTTCATGGGTAAGTTTCTATGCATCTAGAAGCATAAAATCCTTGTAGTTTGTCAGTCTTTTTTCTGCATTTTGGTTTAAGATTTGTATATTTTTTTATAAAGTACTCTTTTTTTCCACAGATCGTGTCAATTGGAGTTTGTTATTGATCACCCGTATTTTTGGAATACGGCGGAAAAAAGCAGTTTTACCTTCAAATTGAGAGAGTTGGTTAAGCGGAATACTAAACCTCTTTTATTGTCGCTTGAGAAATTTAACGTATACAAATCTTGGACGGAGCAGCCTATACTCATATAAATGAGTCGGAGTACAAACAAAATCGAAATGACAAGGTTTGAGCTTTTGTTTTAATTTGCTATACATCCCAATGCCTTAACCTTTCATCTATGGCATTTTTTTTTTTTTTTGTAGAGATTTAGTGATGAAAAGATCGAGTCAGATTTGACAGGTTTTTTTCCAGATTTTTATGTAGACATGTTTTGGTGCTTGTGCTCGTGCAACCAGGAAAATATGTAAGTGACAACTTGATTTTGTTTAAAAAGTTCCACAGTTGACTGATTCTAATTTGTACTTTTTACCTCGTGTTAGGGACATAACCGATGACGATTTGAGGGGTTTATCCACGGTTCCTTCTTTCAGTGAGTTTTTAAATTATAGTCAATATCAGCAAAAGCCTATTTTGCCTCTCTCACCTTTCTTTTTCTGTCTGTCTCTCGCAGGAGGGAAGTAAAAGGAGCAGGATTCTGCCACGAGTGGTGAGTAATTCTTGTACTCACAAGGTTATTTGAATTGGTAATTGATGATAAGAGGATGGATAGTTAGCAAGTACAGGTCTAGCTATAGTTTAATGCACAATTATTTATGTGCTTCTCACTGGTTTTATTCTTTGATTAATATTAATTCTAAATTTTCTTTGATTGAAAGTAGAACAGTGTTGGACTATCTAATGTATGGATGAAGCTGTCTTTAATTAAAAATTTCGAGCTAAATATGTTTGTCATTTGCAATAATTTAGCATGAAGATTGTTGTTAACAAATGTAAGCGGCGTATCAAAAGTATTAGTATTACCTACTACCTCCGTCCCAACTCAATGTGCATCTTTACTGTTTGGCACAATATTTAAGGAGAGAGTATTTATATTGAAATAGTAGTGTTAGTTGAATAAATTGTGTGGTGGAAAATGAAGAGAGAGAATGAGTGGGGTAAATAGTAGTGTTAGTTGAATAAATTGTGTGGTGGAAAATGAAGAGAGAGAATGAGTGGGGTTAAATAGTGGGGTTAGTTGAATATAAAAATAATAAAAGACTTTCCTTTTTTGGATTGTGCACATATCAACGACACCCACTTAAAAGGCAAGTGTGCACATTGAGCTGGGACGGAGGTAGTATAATATAAGCGGGAACATTATAATGTTTTACATTTTTGCATTGGGCGCGTTGGGCTCAAAAAATTTTGATAGTTATTTTTGTGTTACACCTAATTTGCAACAAAGCTGTAGTTTATGTTTGGATACACTCCTTCTGTAAGAGGAGAGAGAGTGGAGTCTTTGAATATTAAAGAATCTGGAAAATTAAGCCCTTATCTTGGATTTCCATTACTTGATGCCTTGATGGTAGACCTACCAAATCTAAAGTGCTGTTCATTGTTGATAAGGTTAAACAGAAGCTGGGTTGGAAAGTTGCTTGTCTTTCTAGGGCCGGTAGACTTACTCTTCTCAAGTCTACTTTAAACACCATTCCCAACTATTGTAGCTATTGTGGCTTCCTGCTTCTTCCAAAAAGGAGATTAATAGATTAATGGCTAACTTTTTGTGGGGGAAGAATGAGAAAAAACAGAGAATGCACTTTGTTGGAAGAGAATTAGTACCCCCACTACTAGAGGAGGTTTGGGTGTGAGATGTTTGGATTCATGGAAAGAGGGGACAACTTGGCAGCCAGATTCCTGAGAGATAAATATTTGAAATCTGACTGGTCTTTCAAGGCCTTTTCAAATGGCTCACATATTTGGAGAGGTATGGGTAGAATGTGGGAGAGCTACCTTTCAACAATCTGCTGGAAAGTAGGTAACGGAGACCTGGTGTTTATTTTTGTGTGAATCTAACCCAGATCTTAGCAACTTCTTGATGTTCGAGAAAAATGCTAGATGAAGAACTGTAGCTGAATGCTGAATTCTGAATTCGAATGCACAATTTTATTTTATTTGTCGATATTTTATTTTTTGGATGGAGACCTGGTGTTTATCTTATGGTCTTCTGCAGATTTGGGAAGTGGAGTTGGTCATTCTGTTTTTCTTTTGGCTGTTTGTTTACTTACTAATTTATTTACTCGCATGTTCTTTTTCATGTAACATTTATAGATGCTTGAGTTCATTAGATGAACTTCCTTCCGGTGTGTGCTTTTATCCTACGTTTCCAGGTTTCAGTCACCCCTGTGATTTTTATTTGTAGTTTGACCTTTGTCTAGTGTTTCCTTTTGGATTTACTTCTTTTATTGTGATAAGAAGCTGCCCTGGTGAAGAGCAAGCTGATTCTTTGCTCTCCTTAGTTCTATGTCTTACAGATTTCTAGACCTTGTGGCTGGTGCATGTTGACCTCACTGTTTAGGTGTATAAGCAAGTTTATGTTCTATTGTTATTGTTGATCTTAAACATTAGGGATCATTATAAAGCGTCTTTCTGGCTGACAATGAAGGATTTCGAGAGGTCGTGTGCTGATTTAAGAGGGAGTTTTCTGTCTATTGTTTCTTTTGGAGATGTGCTGAGCTCTAGTATATTATCAGTTCTTTTTAGAGATCTGCTGTAGTATCTTATATGGAAATAGTTTTTGTTGATATTCCAGTTAATTCTGGACTCTGATTTGCTTCATCTTGATCTGAGATGATTTTGGTTCTAGATTTCTCAGACATAGTTCCATGTGAATGTGACTCAGATATGTGTCATAATCTTACAGTTGTGGGTCATGACTATTGGAATGATGTTTTGGCTGGTCTTTCCTATACTAGCTGGTTTGTTTACATTACCATAGTTGTTTGAGTTATATGTGCCGTATATTATTTCTTGAAATCTTTGTCATGAGATTGGTGATATCGATCTACAATGCTGAGGGATTAGGAAATTTTGCTTAACTTTTTAAGTATATAACTTTATATTAGTTTTTATGCATTTTGATTAAATTTTGATATTGTGCACCTAGTTTAGTCTTCTGCTTCAGGCCCGTGTTGATCTTGATGTTACTGAATTATTAGTTGAGTATATGGTGCTGGCGTATTTCTTTCCTGCTTCTAGCTCTATTCCGGTTGTGACTGATCTCATTTGATTAGCCTACACTCATGTGGCCATGTTCTGATCTTGTGACAACACTATTCTTTACTTTTGTTTTCTACATATTTGGTCCCCCTTTTAGGTTTTGCTTCGATCAGTAGATATTTTGTGGCATACTGCTTAATTAGGCTTCTTCTATCTATGTCTCAGTTTCGGAGGTCTGTGCTAAATTGGTGTTTGCAGAAATCTCCAAGTTCACCATGTTTCTAATATAGTTTTTGATTAATGCAAGCGGCGTAGATTATTAGTTGGGGTTATAGGGACTGAGGAGCCTTTTCGGTTAACTTACAGGCGAACTGTTTTTTTCCCTTGTTTTTCTGGTTGCAGATGTTGTGCTCCTTGATATGTGGGAAGGTCGATGGAGAACAATAGCCTAACTCCTAATGTGTTGTTCTCTTCATTCGGTAATAGCTCTCGACTTTCTTTCGTCCACATGCTCTTCGGTTGAGTCTTATGTTTGAGGGTCGTTCGTGTGGTTCTTCTTTAAAATATTTTGGTTATGAAACTTGACACCAGTATAGTGCAGCTCGATTGATAAGGAAATGGTTTGCAAGAGGACCTTGTTCAATCCTTTTTATTTGTTCCTATTCCTTTTTGTATTGGTTACTAATACCTCTACCTACATTTCTTCTTTCCTTAATATTTATATTTTCCTGTATTGAATATACAACTCGAATTTCGGTTGTGATTTGTTGTCAACTCGAATTTCGGTTGTGATTTGTTGTGGACATTTGAGTTCTTATTTCATATTAGATGAACATACTTCAGGTGTATGCTTTCATACTATTATCCTATAATATTTTGCTGCGTTGAATATACAACTCGGATTTTGGTTGTGATTCGCTGTGGACATTTGAGTTTTTATTTGATGAAAATACTTCAGGTGTATGCTTTCATACGATTATCCTGTGCTTTCAGGTTTGGGTCACATGTGTGGTAATTTTGTATTTTGATATATATCGAGTATGAAAGGTGCCTAGGTTTATAATACTTCCTCCGTTTTTTTACTTGCAACACTTTTTTTTTTCATCAACTCCAATGCAAAATTTGGGTAGGAGAGAGAGGTAGAGAGGAAAAAAAGAGAGGGCCCCATGTGATTGGAGAGAGATAGAGAGAAAGGAAAAGGAAAAGCAGAAAGTGTTTCAAGTAATAAATTATTTCCCTTTTAGGAAAGTGTTGCAAGTAAAACAAAAAACGGAGGAAGTATTGGTTTTACTGGCTCATTGACATCATCCTTCTATTTAAGTTGTCAGTAGTTTTACTTGGTTTACCTTGGAGGGCAATAAATTATTGTTTCTGGTGTTGGCTCGGTGGATTGATTGATAATAATGATTCATTACAATGCAATTTTCATATCGTGTAAGATTTTTTATTTTTCTCCAAGGGCTTGTTTCACATTAGGAATTTCATTCGTTCATAAATCTTTTTTTTTTTGTTTCTTTAATTTGATTTTTTTTCTTGTTTTTGTGTGAATTAGCTCTTGTTGTAAATGAGGCTTTTGTTTGCTGCTGAATTTGGTGGTTCAGGGATGTACTGTTGGTAAGAGGTGTCTGTAAGTGTAGAGGGAGTTTCTTGTCCTGTTAGCCTCCATTTTAATCTTGGTATTTTTCATACATATGCTCCATTAGGTTATTGTTTTTCCTTTTTTGCAGATTGATTTTGTTATGGTGGTGTTCATTTGTCAATGAGGCTATAGTTCTGTTACTTTTGCATAGTCCACTTTTCAGTCATCTTAAGGTAGTTTAATGTTTCGGAATTTGGTGGTAGATGGTCATGTCTGGTCTTGGTTCTAAATAGTTATGAACACTTTGGTAGTTGATTCCTTTGCTTAAGGAGTGGTTGTGGTACCTTGTATCCTACCCTTTTAAGAGCTGGATATTTTGGTTAGCAATTAGAAAATTTCTTTTCCCTTACACTGCATCTTTGTAATAATCTAGTACCAGTACTGTCCGCTCTCTCTTCAAACTTTTGGTAGTATGTGTCCTCTCATCCTATTGTCTCTTATATGTTCCTGTAGAATGTGCTTTTACCGCATATATTGGCAGTGGCGTATCCAGGTTTTACAGTGAGGGGGGTCAAAAATTATATAAAAAAGATTTAAAAAAATACACTATTAAAAATAACAATAAAAAACTCACATATAAAGCCTTTTTTCACATACAAGGCCACTGGCCATACACAAACAAATCAACAAAACAAGGCCACATGCCATAAAACCACAGCAAGGCCACTGGCCATAAACAACTATACGAGCAAGGATATCGGCCATAAATAAACACGCCAACAAGGCAACAACTACAAGGCCACTGGCCTTACGCAAACTCATAACAAGATTATAGTTCATAGTTTCTAACCTCCGGGACGGGGAGCCTCATTAGCCTTAGAGTCAGAAGTAGCCTACCCACATGATCTTTTCAAACTTCGAGGAGGACCCAATATTCTGTAGAAAACAAGGTGGAGTTGAAATCCCAACTGAATTTTAAAAAAGAAATTAATAATACAGAAAAAACAAAATGGCTGCAAATCTGCAATCACAAAAGGGTGGTGTTATACACACCCGTAAAACTTATGAATACACCCGTAAGTAGCTTGAAAATTTAAATGGTACAACACTGTAAAGCACAGTTACGGGTGTATTCATAAGTTTTAAGGGTGTGTATAACAACACCCATCACAAAAATCTCAATTGAAAATTGCAATACAAACAAGTCCAATCTGGGTGACAAAATTCAAGAAAACCAATATTCAATCCTGAAGAACAACCATAATCCATCTCAAGAATTGACCAGATCAAAATTTGGGTTTGTTTGTTCCAACTCCTTGCTCAACCCTTTGCATAAGAACACTTCCCTAATCAACTCCCCAAACTACCCTTCTTCCAAAGACCTAAACAACCACGAAACCAAATCACAAAACTCCCTCCACCAATTCATGGACGATTGGCCACATTCAGACCAAACCCATCACAAAAATCTCAATTGAAAATTGCAATACAAACAACTCCTTGCTCAACCCTTTGATATTGTATATTTTAATAGGAAATCAATGAGAAATTTTTTTTAAAATCCGATTGAAAGGGTGAAACCCTAATTCTTTTGGAAAATTTAGGGATTTGGGATTTGAGATCGGAGTAGTAAAAAGAGCGACAAAGAAGAGAAATATACCTGTTAAGAACCGAAAAGAATGGTGGCACCGGCGGTCCGGCCTCCGACTCGTCAGTTCGTCTCGTCGTCGTTAGCGTCTTCTTCGCTTCGCATAACCGCAATCGCTCTGAGTCTCCTCGAACAAATTGCCTGCTAGCGGCAAACTAAAGGGATAAACTTGGGTAGATTGTGTAAAAATTGAGTTTATATAAGTGGGGGTTTGTGTAAATTTTGAGGGGGGTTATCTGAAATTTTTGAGGGGGTTTAAAATTATATTTTGAAAAACTTTAAGGGGGCTAAGATGGTATAAACGGAGAAGTCAGGGGGGTCAATTGACCCCCCCCCCCTCATGTACGTGCGTCCGCCCCTGTATATTGGGTAGTTGTGGGTATTTTTGGTATGAGTTTAAAATCCTATGTTTCTTGACCTTTGCTATTTCGATGCGAAACCTTTTGGATTGGTGACTAGTATCTCATTTTGTTCTATCCTATCCTATGTACATGTTTCCAGCATTGTGGTGAAACCAGGTTGTTTTGGGACGAGCCAGTTATTTCTATATGAATTTCTTGTGGAGTCAGGAGTGTAATTATGCTGTACGAGATTTGGACTACTGATTCAGTGAGGCTCATTTGGATAAGCCAAGTCTTTTGGAATTCGTAGCTCTACTCTTTACCTATTCAAAGACTGACATATATCTTTTGGCAGACTGGTTCTCTTAACTTGAAGTTTGTTGTCTTAAGTTTGCCATCTAACATGTGGTGTTCGGATCATGCCTCAGTTTCATGATTATATTATAGTTGGTCTGTTCATGGGGATGTAGTTTTGGTGTTTCCGTTAGATGAAGGTTGTTGTTTTGAGGTTCTAGTATAAGCTGTATTTATGTATTTGAAGTATGTGGTATTGTGGTTATGTGTAAGTTGGTCTGTCTATCTATGGTTGGCAGCGAAGTGAAGTATTTGTGGTTAAGTGTAAATTATCCTTGTATCTTTTGGCTGGCATTTGTAGGATCACTTTTGGAGCTGTCATGTGTGAGGGGACTGGTGGCAGTCTCTAGCTGGTTCACCTTTTCTATAGGTTCCTTGACAAATTATAGAGGTGCTTGTTTGTCCATGAGATCATTGGACTTTGTCTTCATACTTATTGTTTATATTATGATGTGGAGATCCTAAGTGGTTGCGTACAACATTGCGGTTTGTTCTAAGTTCTGATTTTGATGGGGATAAGCTTTCACTAGTTACTGCAACAAATATCGTGTTCACATCGACCTCTCTTTGTCGTTGAAAGCCTGATGCTGATTCTGGAGGGTTCAACCATTTTCATTATCAGGTCTTATGTTTCAATATGGTGGAATATTGGTGTATAATTCTCTGCGTTAGCTTCATATTGATGTCGATCTCTTTGGATATTCTCTTGGTACATTTCATGGATGAAAATTTTTTCTATCATAAGTGTGGTTCCTTTGGCCTTGGCTTCTTATGCGTGCATGTGTGACAATCTCTTATCGGTGTCTTTGTTTTGGTTGAACTAAGCTGTTAGTGGCTTATTGCAGTGAATGTTTTTTCCCGATATTGCATTATTTCGTATTGTTTAGATGAAATTTGTGAGGGCACTTACATGGTGCTAATGGTTTTCTGTTCTATGCTCCATAGTTGGTTAACTTTGTAGTGCAGGGATATCTTCTTTTTAGTGTTATCACTCATCAGCCTAATGTTCTAATAATTTGAGTCTTGTGCCAATCTAAGAGGGAGTTGCTCTTTTATCTTTTGTTTTAGAGATTGCTCTAGTATATTCTTATACAGAAACTCACAAAGTTTTGATTGTCAAGTAGATGTCTGCTTCAAGTTCATCTTGATCCTTTTGGTTCTATTTTCTTGAAACATAGTATCATGTGAACCGAAGCAGGTTCATGTTCTAATCTTGTGGTTGTGGGCCAGTACTATCTCTGCTGCTGTTTTGGTTTTCTTTTAACTCTGGGTAGTCTTTACTGGCAGCTGTTCATTTGAAGTTTTATGAGCTTTATGTTTGTAATATTTTATCCTTGGATTTATTGACATGAGAGTGGTGATTCCGAGCTTCAGTACTGGTGCATTACAGAATTATTTTCCTCAGCTTCTCTGGTGTATAACTATATTGTTAGGATATCTCATGCATATTCTGAGTTTGTCCTGCTTTAGGTGCATGTTGATTTTAATGTTACTGGATGCTTACTGGTGTGAGGTGGCCATCTTTCGTTTCACTCCAGGCTGTGTTTTATCTTATGGTTGAGGTCATTGGTTAGGTTAGTCTACTCACCTGGGATGATTAATTCTGCGACATGAATATTTCTCTTCTTCTCTACATATATATTTTACTTTTTCAATTTTACTTAAGCAGGTTCCTTTTTGAAAAACAAATTTGAAAGTGATGCTATAATGGTGGTGTTACAGACTGCTCGTCTGCTCGATATAGGGAGCTTTGCTTATCCATTTCTCACTCTTGGTTTTGTCCTGAATTGGTTTGTGTCACATGCAGAGTTACGGGGTTGGACTTTTTCCTCTGCTTCATGTTCATTCCTGTATCAACCTCTGTTTGATTGACACTTGGGTTGTCTTTGTGAGCTATGAAGCATGGAAAACTCTAGGACATGAGGTTCCCCTACTTCCAAAATTCCAAAACCTAATCATTTTTGTGTTACCGAAGCCTAAATAGCTGGAACGGGAGGTTTTCCTATTTCGAAAAGTTGTTTCGTTGCCTAAACCCCCACCTGTTTCCGTGTTACATAAGGGAAGATGATTTTTTTAGTTTTAATCATAGTAAAATTGGACTTCATTTTGATGGTTCCTTTTGGTTGCAGATGTTAGGCTCCTTGATGTTTGAGAAAGATGTTGGATGAAGAACTGTAGCTGAATTCTAACGCACTGTTTTTTGTCATTAGTCAATAGTTCTTTTTGGTTGGAGACCTCGTGTGTACCTTATGGTCTGCTGCAGAGTTGAGAAGCGGAGTTGCTTGTTCGTTCTAATTGTGGGTGTGCTTTTTTGCTGTTTGTTTGTTTTACTTGCTAATGTTATTACTTGCATATTCTTTTTTATGTAGTGTTTATGGATGGCGGAGTTCTTATATTAATACTTGCTTCCGGTGTCTGCTTTCATCCTACGCTTCTATATTTGGGTCAAGCATTTGTATTTCAATGTTTGTCTAGTTGCTTCCTTTCCTATGGCTTTGAAATGTTTTTATAGGAAGTCGGTAATTAAAATCATAGGTCAATTTGGGTTCATGGTTATTGGCTTTGATTTTTTTTGTATGCACAATGCTTGTATCCATTATGTTATTCTTGCCTTGCTAGAATAAATGTATGTGTATGGTTGGTAGCTGTCGTCACTTAAATGGAAGCACCCCTCT
This sequence comes from Campanula takesimana, assembly GCA_026119855.1. NCBI lineage: Eukaryota > Viridiplantae > Streptophyta > Magnoliopsida > Asterales > Campanulaceae > Campanula > Campanula takesimana. The sequence goes on from JAOWBW010001518.1 coordinate 240,442, forward strand.
ACGCGGTAGGAGTTTCTCGCTCTATCTCAACTTCTTCCAAGACTAGGTTGGTTGTTTGATCTGTATCCTCATGGTATTGGATAGATCTTTGGTGCTGTTATGACCTGAGTATATGAACAAGCTGTGATAGACTATGTTCTTACAGCATATACTGGGTAGTCCGAGAAATTTTGGTGTGAGTTTTGAAGTCCCATATTCTGGATTTGTGTTGGCTAGTTTGAACATGAAGATCCATTTAGGTTGTTGTGTTTTATGATATTTCATTTCCCAATTTCGCCTGGGTACATGATCACAAAAATGGTGTGCAAGTATATGTTATGGTATGACCAGGTTCTTTCGGGGACAAGCTTTGGTAATATTTTGTTGAACAGGAAATGTTGTTGCTTCACGAGAGTGATTTGGAGTTGTTATGATCATGCTGGACAAGTGGACTCATCAAGTGAGGTTTATCTGAAAAAAGCTAGGTCATTTTGATTTTTCTAGATTTACTCCTCACTTGATGATGACCAGCATGTATGTTTTGGCCAAAGATTCTGTCAAATTTGAAGTATGTTCCATTAACTTCAGTTTGCTATCTGTCATGTGGTGTTTGGGTCATGCACGGTGCACCAGGTCAATGATCCTCCGGCGACCTCTGGATACTAGTACTTTTAGCATTCCAATGTTTTGAGGGTCTGGTACTCTGGCTGTTTATATCTTAATTTAATTGGAGTATTTTAGGTATCTGTAGATTAGCATTCTATATGTGGTGCTTGAGGCTCTATATTTCGCTCTAAAGGCCTACCAACTCAAGTAAAACTTGTGGCAACTATTACGTATTCCCAGCTGCTTTAGCTTACTCTGTGAAAAATATTATATTAATGTTGGACTCACTTTGTTAACTGAGTCCTGATGCTGATCCATTGCATTATAAGTAGTATGGTTACACATTTCAGCATTTTGGTAGAATATTATTGTTGCATCAACATACAAGGCTTTTTTCTCCTTTGGACCTCCCACACATTCTGCGTTGAGGCTATTCTTTTGAATTTTCAGCGAAAATTTTAGATATGCTCTTGGTGCATTTTGATCATAATTGTTTATCTATTGGCTTTGGCTTCTTGTTCATGCATGCCTGACATATTTTTTGTTGGTGTTTACTATTGGCCGATCCAGCTGATAGCTTCTCATTGCTACGAATTTGTTGTGTGATACAGTGTCAGCTAATCCCTTTTCTCTGTCAGCTGGTTTGAAAAATTAAGGTTTGCCGTCGGTTCATCATTTCATGATCAGTTTGCCATTTCTGATGGCATGGTAGCTGTCGGTTCTGAGGGGATTTGTGTGGGTGCTGATGTATTCTATGCTTCCTGCTGCAGCGATATATCCTTTGCTGTGTCATTCATCTTTTGGCTGGATGATCAATTTTGGGAGATCTTGTGTTGATTTAAGAGGGAGTTTTTTTGTCTTTTATTTCCTTTGGAGATGTGTTCTAGAATATTATGAATTCTTTTCGTAATCTACTTTTGTATCTTGTATGGGGACTCTAATTTTTTATTTTTTTAATATTTCAGTTGATGCTGGACTTCGAGTAATCTTTGCTGCGAGCTGGTTTGTTCACCAATAGTCTTTTGAGCTATATCTGTCGTACAATATCTTATATTCTTAAATTTGTTAACACGAGATTGGTGATGCAGCTCAATGCTTATGAATTAGGTTATTCGCTTAACTTCTTGGGTATATAACTTTAATTAGCTTGTTTGCATCTTGAGTAATTTATTTGTTGTGCAGATTCCAAGTTTGTCCTTCTGCTTCAGGTCCATGTTGATCTTAAAGTCACTGAATGTCTATCAAGTATTTGGTGCCGGCCTCTTTCTTTCCTGCTTTTAGCACTGTGTTTCTCTTATGGTTGAGCTCATTGGTTAATCTATATGTGTTATGATTTTGTGACAACGCTAATATTTTCAGTTGTTTTCAACTTTTCACATATATGGTTCACCTTGTAGGTTTTGCTTCAGCATATTCTTGAAAAGACGTTTATATGTTTTGGATGACGTACAACTTAATTGGGTTTTCAGTTTTGCAGGTCTATCCTGAATTGGTCTTTGCAAAGAACATTCAGGTTTGCCATGTTTCTAATATAATTGTGGATCTTGAACTATTTCTCAGCCTTAGGTTCATTTTTATATTGGCTTTTTTTTAGTTTGTTATAAGTTGGACTATAGGGGAGAGAAAAGAGGATCCTTTTGGTTTAAGCTATAGGAAATTTTGCTAACGGGGTGTTCTCTTTATTCGTTAATAGTTCTGCACTTTCCACATACTCTTGATAGAGTCTTATGTTTGAGGGTTGTTTCTGTGGTTCTACTTGCTTTTTTTTTTTTTTTTTTTTTTTTGTTGCTTGACACCACTATAGTACAACTTGTTTGATGATCAGAAGTGTTGGGATCAGATGTCGTTCATTCCTTTTTAATTGTTTTTGTTCCTTTTTATGTTGGTTTACTAATATTTCTACCTACATCTGTTCCTGCCTTAATATTTACATTTTTCATATCCTTTGTGATTTTGGTTGTGGACTTTTGAATTCTTATTGCAGCATACTAGCTGAACATGCTTCAGGTGTATGCTTTCACTCTATTGTTTTCAGGTTTGGGTCACACCTTAGTAGAATATTTGTATTTTGGCTTTTTCTTTTGGCATTTATTTGACCTCTGATCAGTAATGAAAGGTCCTTAATTTTTTTTTGGAAAAACTGCACCAAAAGTACCTGAACTATAGGGATTGTTTGGATTTAGTAACTTATCACTTTTTTTACCCAGGAAAAATACCTGCTAAATGGGAGGAAATGAAACACATTGGTATTTCCCGGAAGTTCATATGAGTAGGAGTCACAGACCTTGACGGTTACAGTTTCACCGGTGACCAGCACTTGGAACTTGTAAAAGATGACTTCGAGGGTAAAAACAGCAGGCAGGGGATATATGGGTGTCCAACCAGCAAAGCACAACATATTGTGGCCCAAATGAAGCATTGCATCGAAATTAAAAGTTTCGACACATATCAACATTGTCCTTAAAGCACGAATCCCACCAGACTTTCAACCATATTTTCTTGGTTATATGAAAAGCACAACGAAGAGATGGAACTTTATGGCAGTGAAAGTATATGACCCCATTAACAACAGCAGCAGCATGAGCCCAAAGTTGGAAATCAGAGGTGAGACATTCCCATGTCCCAATAGCATCAGCATCAGGATCGGGAGTGAAAGCATAGAGGGAAGGCGACAAAAGGGGACCACCATAGAGGCGCATAAGAATGCGTTTGTTGGAAGGGTCGGGAAGTACAGGAACAGACACACTACAACCGGCAAGGCTTTGAGGGATAGGGAGAGAGAGAATTGACATACAGTGGCCAAGGGCACCACAGTCAAGAACCTGGGGCGCAAGGCGAACAGATCCAAAGTTGTAAATATTGCCAAGAAAGCTAACATAGTTGGGAGAAGTGTTATCCTCAACGAAGACAGGAGCTGGACGCCACACTGGAGCCTCATCAGACATGTCAAGACATGAACCGCCGGAGTAGAATGTGTGGTTGGAAGAGGCAGACTCATCAGATGATTGGACGTCAGGTGATCGCGCTCCTCCCACGTCAGGTGATCGCGCTCCTCCCACTAAGTAGATAAATTTATTCAAAGATGACACCATGGCAGATGATAACTGATCAGCCATGATAATTGAAGGAAAGCAAGAACGAGTTAATATATTGTGCTTCAGATCCACCGAGTGAAATTCTGCACGTCCAATGTGATATAATTGATATAATTGAGTACCACCTTGTAGTCTTTCCGAAGGCAAGTCTTCATCGCTCAGTGCCAGCATCACAATCTTTTTTTCCTCTCCTTCGGCTTCGGATGTGCTACTCTGCTCTTTCTCTATCCCCATATCCCTACACACAAAAGCGGCTAATCAAACAAACTAGGAACTTCTAATACCATGGATAGAGATTGATTGTTTTCCTCCAATAAATAACTAGGATTTACCCGTAGAAAATTGGATTATACACCCGGGTGTATATCTCAAGATATGCGCACTGTTCCATACGGATAAAACAACATGTACATTTTATAAAACAACAAAAGGAAATTCTTCAATTTTGAAACCGATAAAACATCAGGCTTGTTTTATAAAACAACAAACCGATAAAACAATAGGCAAATTTTATAAAACAACAAGAGGAAATCCATCAATTTTGAAATGGGTAAAACATCAAGCTTGTTTTATAGAACAAGCGGATAAAACAACACAAAAATCAATATATATTCTAAAAAGGCACAATTTCAAGAGCATACAACGCGCCACATTGGAAAATAGTCAATTTTTAATTTTTTAAAATCCATATTTTCTCAATCTAAAAAATGTATGCATATTGTATAGAATTTACCGAAACAGTGAAACTTAAGCACGGTCATTACATGAAAGTTAACATGCATAAGCAATCATTGGTCATAAACATGAAAGTTGACAGAGATATATTGATACAAACCATACAATATGTATAGTACTAGGGATGGCCAAAACCGGTTATAGTACTATAAATAAATAGTATGTCACTCAAAAAAATCAAAGAAAGATCCATAAAGATCAAATCTTTTTGGCTTAGAAAACAATCATACATTCAAAGCTACAAAATTTTAATGACCCAAACTCCCAAAGCTGAATACTTTACCAATGAATTCAACTTATAACCATCAGGTAACCTAATTTCTTTCGAAAATCGTGTTTTTGAGCCAAAGATGTGAGCTTTGGGAGAAATTATATTATATTCACTCAGCAACCATACAAATTGAAATCAATAAGAAACAACTAACACTAATAAATTAAACAAATAACACTAATCAGAATATAGAGATCGATCGATGCTTCTGTTGTAGAATTGCCAATTGGGTTGTCTCTTCTTCCTATTATTATTATGAATCACAAAGCACAAATCAATATATATTCTAAAAGGGTACAATTTCGAGAGCATAGGGTGCGCCACGTAGAAAATAATTATTTTTTAAAATTATTCTAATCTTTAATTTTTCAATTCAAATTCTATCATATTTTTTTTCAATCCTATAAAATTCTAAAAAAGATGGGGAAAAAAAAAGAAGATAAAATTAGGATTGAAAAGATAAAGATTTAATCTTAATCCTAAATACCACTGGCACCAATTATCAATCACTAGATGAAAATGTATCGAGTTTGAGGGGTGAAACGAACCTTTCTCTTTGACATAGTGACACCAGAAAAACATAACCATAACCAGATTAACAAGTTTAACAGATGAACCACAAAAGCGTGTTAAACACGGATAGTTGGACAAAGTACCAAACAATCTCAGCTCAATATCATACAATGAAACAAGAATACAAGTAATGTACCTTGGCAGCAGTAAAAGTTGAAACAGACAGGTTGAATGGAGCAGCAGTGACAACTTGAACTGGCAGGGACATGCCCAAACAAAAAATCAAATCAAAAATCACAAATAAATTCATACCTAAACCATAAAACTCCCAAAATTCAGAAAATAAACATGACACAAACATAGTTGTCAAAGGTGACCGCCCGCCTCGCCCGCCTCGCCTTTTTGGCGCCTTGGGGGGTCGGTCGCCTTTTTGTAGCCAGGCAGGCGGATGATGCCTTTTTCCCAAGGCGTTCGCCTTGCTCGCCTTTTACCCGCCCGCCCGCCTCTCGCTCTTTTGCATTTTTTATCTCTTCTTTTCTTTTCTTTTTCCCATGCTTTACAAATTTTCATTTACTTTTGCATGACTTTAGAGCTTGATTTCTCTTCTTGATAATATATAAGGGCTTAAGTTTATTTCACTTGCTTAAACTAGTACTTGTTTTGTTAATTTGAACTTCGTAATTTTAATTCATGCGCCTTTTCTTTTAGAATTATTAGTTTTGAAGCCACATCATCACCATCCTAAATATGTGTGACCTATGATATTCCCATTATTAGCTAATACTATTAGCTAATAATAATAGTTATGATCAGTGGCGGATCTAGGATTTCCAAACACTGGGTGCACAATTTACACTAAATAACTTCATACCAAAAAATTTCAAAACGCAATTATATTCAAGTACATAATTAAGTACATAAGTTCAAAACAATTGTCTCATAAAAGAAAATAATACAACTAACAAATTAAATTTGTCCCTTACGCGTTTTCATAAATGCTTTTTCTAAATGCAGGATCCGAAGGAAGAGTACTCATATCAACAAATTATTTACTAGCGGAAGCCATCACAAGGACTGATTGTTGACTAGGAATTACCCACCCCAACACTAGTTTCACCATCCCCAATTTTTTTCCTTTTGATAAGAAATTTGTCCACATTCAATAATCAACCAAAAACACCAACAATCCTAAAAAAAATATCAATGGAATAACCATTCAAACACACACACACACATATATATATAAATTCAAACATTTAATCAACAATTATATTGAAATCACCCATGAAATTTGAAAAGAAATATCAAAGCCCCAAATTTATATTCAAACCCTAGATGTCAATTTACTTCAATTCGGAGAGAGAAAATAGATGAGAGATTTGAGGATGCTTACAAGAGTGAAGAGTGCAATTGTGCAAAGGATTAAAAAGCTTGGTGATGAAGATCGAGGCGGATCTGCGCTCTTTCTTTCTCTCGTCCACGGAGCAAAGGTCGCCACACCAGTCGGCAAGTCTTTTTAGTTTTTTGTTTTTTTTTCCTGATTTCGCAAATGCGCGGCCGCTTCGTTTATGTCAGCGTTGATGTTAAATTTTCCTTCTACTAAGTTCACAACCTTTTAGTTAAATTACCACTCTATTTATTAATTTGGGGTGCACTTAGTAAAAAAAGTTAAAAAATAGGTTGATCGGGTGCACGTGTACCCCTATTTACATACAAGATCCGCACCTGGTTATGGTATAATTTAACTATTATTACTAATAATATTAGTTAACTATAATAGTTACTATACAAGTTAACTATTACTATTAATAGTATTAAATAACTATAATAGTTACTTCCTATGTCCAGATTTAAGGTTCTTACTTTACATTATTACTTAAAATAAACAATGGGACCCACTTGTCATTCTCACAACAAAAACTCTCTACCCATTTTCTTTTTCCTACTTTACTTTTCACACTCACAACATTTATTTTTTCTTAATCTCCGTACAAAGTCAAACTAAAACTTTAAATTGGGACGGATGGAGTACTATACAAGTTAACTATTATTATTGTTGTATTAGTTAACTATAATAGTTACTATATTAGTTAACTATTACTATCTATCTATCTATCTATAAAATAATACTAAATCAGAAACCACTTACATCATCATTTGACACTTGGCAATCTATCCTTGATTTTTTTTCCCGCCTAAAACAAGTAGATGAAGCGCAGGTATGGAAAATTTTTGGGAATTGAAAGGTTTGCGTCTGTTGTTCTTATTTTCAAAGCCATTGATTGTTGAAATACAAACAGTCGGGTAGAATTAGAAGAAGAATTTATTTCTCCCACTATTCCCAATGTTACTCCACTATTTAACTATTCATTTCTCCTCCTGTTTCACATACTCCACAACCACATTGATTATCACAGCCATTATTAGCTAAGTGTCACAAACTCTAATCTCACCACAATCTTCTCTTCTTCTTCTTTCTCATACAACTGTTATCAATAGAGTTGGTAATCCTCTCTTTCAGTTTGGCTTCCTAGAAAGCAAAATGAAAGTCAGTTGGCCTGCTCGTCTGCTGTTTTTTTTTTCTAAAGCAGTCGCTGTATACAACTCCATCTATTTACGAATTCAATTTTCTATTTTCTTTTTAATATTTTCATTTCTAATTTAGTATTTTATGGGTTGAACATTTTTTTTATTTCTTGGTTTCGGTGTTTCAATTTTGCAGCTTTCTTAGGCCAATGAAGATGTTGAAGGGAGTTGGGCCGGAATAAAGAAGAAACCCACCTTAATTTGTGGTCGGATAATGGCGGACACTGTGAATCATGACGATGGTGTAAATGGATATGGTAAATTAAGTGGTGTCGACTTGGGGAGATTTAATCGGAGAGTTTGAAGGAATTTTACTCCTTCGCTATGTATTCAAATTCCTTCTCAAAGTTTGTCCTCTCCCAGCTATTTCCCCATATCATTTATACCTTTCATTGTATTGTATGGATTGTGGTTTTTATTTGACATGTTCATTTTATTTTCTTAAAATTTTGGATATGCTGCATTTAATTTAAATGATGGTGTATTTGTAAATAAAGATGATGAATCAAATTAAATTAAATGCATTTGTACTACATGTCATGCTTGCATATGCATCAAAAGTTCAGCTCCAAACATTTGTTCTATTTGGCACAAAGTTTAGTGTTCATATTGATAAAGCAACTTTTGGCAACATATAAGATCCGTTAAATAATACTACCTCTGTCCCTAAATGAGTGTCCAAATTTCATTTTAAGGGAAACTGAAAATCTCAACTTTTTGAACAATTTGGTAACAACGATTCATATATAATCTTGTAATCTCCTTTCCAAACCTTTAGTTTTGCACGTATAAAGAACCCGGTGAAAAAATTTTCGAAAAAAAACATTTAGGGAGAAAGTTATGTTCAAAAAAGACACTCATTTAGGGACAAAGATTTCTTGAAAATGGACACTCATTTAGGGACAGAGGGGGTAGTACTCCCTCCGGTCCAAAATAACTGTTTTTTTTTTTTTTGCATTTGCACAACTCTTAAGAAATTTAATAATTATGACTTAGTGACAAAAGTTTCAACTTTACCCCTATTAAGTGTGCAACTTTCTTACATTAATGTCTCACACTATTATAATTAATAAAAAAGAACAAGTTTCAATGCAAAGATAAAAGAGACATTTAGCTCAAAAGTAACAATTATTTTGGACCAAAATTTTGGTCCAAAAGTGACAGTTATTTTGGACCGGAGGGAGTAGATGTTAATTTCGTTTTAGAGAATTAAAACAAAATAATGTTTGATCCGTCCCAAAATACATGTACAATTTTTTATTGTAATAGAGGTAGCCATAAATGCACAACTTTAATATTAGATGTTGATATTTATTTTGAGATAAAAGTATTACTTAAACTCATGATTACCAGTCTTTCAGTCCTAGAAATATTAAATCTATCTTGCTATTTTTGGTTTTCTCAATAAGATGGGTAGTATAATTTAAGAAGAAAAATGCAATATATTAGTGTTGTTTCAAGATTGTAAAAGTAAAATGCCATTCTTAAAAATTAAGATACTTATCAAATGGAATTGTTATCATTTTTATTTTTGTTAAAAAGGAGTATTTTGGTAATCAACTTTTATAGATGAGTTTGCTAGAGAGCAACAAACCTCTCAAGTACCTCAATTTTGTGTACGCTGTTATTTCGTTGCTTTTACTGTTTACATTTAAGGATGTTTGGAAGGCAATTCTCAAAGAAATTGACAGCATAACAATATTAAAAATTTCCAAAGTCCAATAATTTTACCCGTGCTTAACTTCCTTAATGTGGTTTGGTGTGCCAAAGGAGCTTAGTATCAATTTAATCATTTTCATAAAAAATTTAATATTCTTATTAATAAATCTTTTAATAATATATTAATAATAATTTGAAATTTTACTAGAATGATTGATTTGTCATTAATTTTTAATCAAATTTATTTGCTTTGACTATTAAAAATAAAATGAAACAATCTTTATAGAACAAAAAATGTAATAATAAATAAGATTAGCTGACTTCTCAACCTTATACTTTTAGAAAGGAGAGATTTTCTTCTTTTTTTTGAAATAAATTAATTTGTATGTCGTTGGGTGTTGGGTAGATGTATATCAAAGTTAATTTTTATAGCTTCATTACGCATCTGAAATATTTCAAGGAATGCAAATAAAATTAGTAAAATAACATCTATAGTTAGTATTTTATTAATTTATATTTAACAAAATATTTTTTTCTGCAATTTCGCTTTAAAATATACTCCTTGCATTGCATGATAAAGTTTGTATTTTTCTATGCTATTCCAAGACAATTTTTGTATTTTAAATTAGGAAACAACTTTAATACAATTCTACTATGGTATAAAAAACAACTAAAGCATTTTCTTCTAATTAATTGACAAGTTAAATGCAATATTTAATATTGACGGATTAATTATATAATTTTCGCTATTTGGTGGATATGCTTTTTTTTGTTAAAATAAAATGATAAGTCTCTAATTAATCGTATTATGCTTTGGAAAGAAAATTAAAGAAGGTCTAATTAACATGCATTTGAAGAAAAAAATGTGAAACAATATGGGAATAACATGTGATCTCTAATTAAATTAAGTAGGGATGCAAATACATGTTTTTTAAGTGCCACAAAATTTAGCTTACAAAAATAATGTGTCGTAATTTTATTGGTCTTTTTAATTAGAGTGTAACGGGCCCACCATCGATACAACTAATAAAATATCGCCACCTCATTTTTTATCCTTCAATTTTGTGAAATCCTTTTATGCCCCTAACATTTCGCTTCTTCTAATAAACTTATGTAAACTTTTTTTTTTTTGAAATCTTATGTAAACGTTTATGAAAGGCAAAGTATGACATAAATATGTAAAAATATCCAAGGATATAGATAGTTTTGTAAAAAATAAATAACCAAAGCATCATATTCGTGAATAACTTATCCTTTACTATTTAAGCCCTGAAATATTTTCTTTAGTCAAGGTTTTATTATTTTTAATGACTAAAATTTTGTAATTACATACTAAAACAATCGTGCATCGCACGGGTGTTAAACTAGTTAATAGTATTTGTTAACAACATTTGTTAACTATTATTATTAATATTATTAGTTAACAATAATAGTTACTATACAATTTAACTATTACTATTAATAGTATTAGTTAAGTATAATAGTTACTCTATAAGTTAATTATTACTATTAATATTATTAGTTAATCATGACAGTTACAATATATGTTAGTTTTTACTATTAATAGTATTAGTTAATCATAATAGTTACTATATTAGGTTATCATTGTTATTAATAAAATTAGTTAATTATAGATATTAATAAGTATTGTTAATAGTATTAGTTAATTATGATAGTTATAATATAGATTAATTATTACTATTAATAAAATTAGTTAAGATGATAGTTACTATTTTAGTTAACTATAATTAGAAAATTATTTTTTATATATAATATATTTATATTACAAATAAATTTTATGCTACTTTATTGAATAAAAAATATAAAAAGAGCAAAATAACAATAAAAAATAGAAAATTAGTATTCCGTGCAAAGCACGTGTAGAGCACGGGTTACTATTTTTTACTATTTTTAGTGTTATTTTCCTCCTTCCTCGCCTTTATGTCGCCCGCCTCTCACCTCGCTTTTCGCCTTTCCTAAGTACATTTCGCCCGCCTCTCGCCTTTGACAACTATGGATGTGACTCATTCTTTTCAATGTGAAATCCATTGTATTAAATTATGAGTTATCCATGGGTTACAATGATAGTTACTATTTTAGTTAACTATAATTAGAAAATTATTTTTTATATATAATATATTTATATTACAAATAAATGTTATGCTACTTTATTGAGTAAAAAATATAAAAAGAGCAAAATAACAATAAAAAAATAGAAAATTAGTATTCCTGCAAAGCACGTGTAGAGCACGGATTACTATTTTTTACTATTTTTAGTGTTATTTTCCTCCTTGCTCGCCTTTATGTCGCCCGCCTCTCGCCTCGCTTTTCGCCTTTCCTAAGTACTTTTCGCCCGCCTCTCGCCTTTCGCCTTTGACAACTATGGATGTGACTCATTCTTTTCAATGTGAAATCCATTGTATTAAATTATGAGTTATCCATGGGTTACAACTTATTTACTTAATTTTTACAATTCAGGTCAATATGGATTCTTCAGACACTCTTCGTCGTTTCAAAAGGGCTCTTAAAGCCTTCTTACAGAGAGATAATTTTAGTGGTGCACAACAGTTAGTCGTAAACCACATCGTTCGATGCATGGAAGAGAATGGTGAGGCGACTAATGGAACAAGTCTTGTTGATTTTCTGAATACCGTTGCCTCTGATTTTCCAAAGTTGAACCTACCCTCAAATCCGTTAAATAGACTAGAGTGTTTGGTCAACAACCTGCTTTCAAATGGCATGGTAGCAGATGCCCTAAAGCTCACTAGTGCAACGTATCCATCTGCGTTAACTGTTCCTGTCTTGGAGCTCAAGCTGAGAATATTTTTCCATGAACAAAATATGGAGGGTAATACTATTACTAATTTTTGTTGTTGTTATTATTTTTCTAAATTATTATTAATTTTTTTATTTGTTTTTTTTTTTTTTATAGAGTTTTGGAAGATTTTTCGAGCTTGGGAAGTCCACAAACTTGTATGCATATGTAGAAACTACTTGTATTTTGGGGTAAGATTTCCCCCTCCCTCTACGATATTCTTCATGGGGTCAAGGACTTTGTTTTTGTTTCTTGATTTAAGCTTTCTTGAAACCTTTAATCAGCATATGCATTCAAGACATCAATGAAAGAAATTAAGAAAAAAAAGTTTGTGATCTTTGTTTTAAAATGGAAAATTACACTAATATGAATGATGATTCCACTTTTGTGAGGTGGATGCCCTCCTAATTCAAGCTTTTTAGTGGCTTGATCACTCCAACAAAGCTCTCAATAATATTCCAGATGATTTCTCGTTCCTTAATTTACTCTTGTTTATTCCCAAACTTGCCCTTCTCCCCACTATTCAGCTCCTAGATTGTGTTTTCTGTTTTTTTTAGGACTAGCTTTATGAATTTAGAAGACGAAGGAAATCTGGAGAAGTCTATTGACTATTTTAGCAAAGGGATTTCTATGGCTAAAAGTCATGAACAACAATCTTTGTTAGAAAAATTGGAACAGCAGCTATCTGAGGCAGAAAAAAAGAAGAAGGGTGAAACACAGCCTGCACCAAAGGAAGTTAAACCTGTACAGATTGCAACAGTTACATCGCAAGAAGCAGCACTTAAATTGCAGCAAGCTGTCGAGGAAGCAAAAAGACAGGAAGCAAAAAGACATGGTAATATCTATCTCAATCTATGAAAATAAACAACAATAGAGCTGTCAGTTTTATCTCGTTCAAAATTTCTTGATTTGACTGAAACTGTAACTCACCGAACTGAAAATCAACTCGTAGTTTTAAAAGCGCACGCCTAGGCACAAGGGGAAGATACCTAAACAAAGCGTAGGAATTTCGTGAGGCGCGCCTCTGTCATTTTCTGTGAATGTTGCTAGATTTGAGCGATAAAGTGAAAAATTATCAAGATTTCTATCGTGGCTTTACATATTTATTTCATACAGAACCCCCAACTTAATTGCATTGAAATGTCAATTAAAAATCCCCAATTTGGGTGAAACCCTGAATAAAGTTGGGTGGCAAACTTCCAAATCAGCAGTCGTGCATTTACCACATGTGGTAGAAAGTCTCGACCAACATAAGCCATCGAATTTCTGATGCTCGTGTCTTGAATTTAGAAGTTGTATGTTTAAAGATGTCGCTCCTTGTTTTTGCTTCAACTTCTATGATTAATAGTACTAGTTGCTTTCTAATTTCTTCACGGTTGCTAAACGTAACCTTACTTTACTTTAAATGTAATCCAAAATTTCAATTACCCCTTCAATAAGGATTTTGTTAGACTTTCTCTCTCTATTCCTCCCCCAAACCCTTCTCTTTGGGGTTAGCTTTCATCAAATTTAAATGTCAATTCTCATCATTCAACAATCAATCTTATTCCCTTATTATCAATTTTCACTTGTTTTAATCAGAAAAGGGTGAGTTGGGGATCCTAATTTGCGTTGAATCTTGCCCATTGAAGTTTTTGAATTTGTGAAATACTGCTACCTTTTATTATGGTAATTGAATTGGATAACTTTGTTCGGATTCAGGAATCAAAGATTCAAATTTAGGGGATTCAAATCTTGGCATTGCAGATTTCTTTGTGTTCGTAGTTGTGATAAAGTCACTTGTTCTACTTCATATAATTGAGTTAAATTATGTTGTGTCAATTCATGTAGATGGGCTAAAATAGTTATGTGAATTCACTTAACTGCTATGATGGAGCTACTTTTTCATATAATTTGATCGGAATATTTCTTGCTATTTCTTTTGGCCCATGTGAAGTACTATTTTTTATTTCATATGTGCTGTATGAAGTTGTGAATGTTGGTTGAACGTGAATCCCTTTTCTAAAGAGGTTTTACAAGTATTTTTTTTTTTAAATAACAATTGTATTTTAGACATTTTAAATGAACATTATCTAAATTTTTCGAGAATACTAATCTTGTTTGTTTTGTGATCGTGAAAATAGAAAGAGAACTCTTGGATAAAGAAGAGGCCATGATTGCGGCGGAGGCGAGAAAAAGGGAGAAGGATCGAGAAAAGAGTGAGGGAAAACAAATTGCGGAAGGGTTCAAGAAAGTTGTGGAGACAAAAGATGAGGGGGATGGAAGGGAGAAAGTTGTGGAGACAAAAGATGAGGGGGATGGAAGGGGAAGCATATCTTTGGTCGAGGAAATAAGACCTCGGAACGTAAGTTGGTTTTATTTGGCAGTATTTTAGTTTAGGAAAATTAAACTAGTTAGAACTAACATGTTTTTTAACAACTCTGTTTGCAGTTCGAGATTACTCTTTCTGTTACTATGGAGTTAGATGAAGATTCTTTTATGGGGTCTACAAGGACTAATACCACTAAAGTCCAAAAATCATTTATTGTAGCTGACCAAGCACAGATAAACAACTTTCAAGATCTTGTTCATCTATGTATCAGGCATGAGAGACTGTTGAAGGTTGACCAAAGTTTTAAGATGATGGATGAAGATAGTTGTTTTCTTGTGATAAGTGAGGATGTATGCACCCTTTACTGCTTTTTTAAGCGTAAACTTAGCAAAATTTCTCCTAAATCAAATGAAGCTTGGTGGCATGCTATAAAAGATTTATTTTGGAAAGTATTCAGGTATTAAGTAATATTGTGTTAAATTGTTTTTTGGAATATTCTGTTTGTTATGGGTGTTTTACAGGTTAACCTTATTTTCTTTTGTTTATTAAAAACTAGAGGCGTGATTCGGGGGCTGATGTATTTGTTCGGCAAAGACAAATCCTGCGGGAATTTAGTTTTCAATTCTTTTGTCGATTCTGAAGGAGAAGGCAGAATTCTGCCATCTATGGTAGCGGGGAAACAAAAAGAGGACTTAATACAGTTGGTAGATTTAATGCGGAGTGTCATCAAACTTGCTGTTCCCAGCCAAAGTGATATTTCTTTTCTCCCATATCATTTGGAACGCTTTTTTGTCACAGTCACACAATTTCATGGGTAAGTTTCTATGCATCTAGAAGCTTAAAATCCTTGTAGTTGTCAGTCTTTTTTCTGCATTTTGGTTTAAGATTTGTATATTTTTTTATAATGTACTCTTTTTTTCCACATGTCCTGTCCATTGGAGTTTGTTATTGATCACCCGTATTTTTGGAATACGGCGGAAAAAATCAGTTTTACCTTCAAATTGAGAGAGTTGGTTAAGCGGAATCCTAAACCTTTTTTTAAGGCGCTTGAGAAATTTAACGTATACAAATCTTGGCCGGAGAGTCTTCAACATGTTTACAAAAAACTTTTTGACAATGCGAAAAAGCGCAAGAAGACTATCAAAAGTTACCGGAAGAATATTGATATTGTCCGATTTTATGGAGCAGCCTAATGAGTCGGAGTACAAAAAAGATCGAAATGACAAGGTTTGAGCTTTTGTTTTAATTTGCTATACATCCCAATGCCTTAACCTTTCATCTATGACTTTTTTTTTTGGTAGAGATTTAGTGATAAAAAGATCGAGTCAGATTTGGCAGGTTTTTTTCCAGATTTTTATGTAGACATGTTTTGGTGCTTGTGCTCGTGCAACCAGAAAAATATGTAAGTGACAACTTGATTTTGTTTAAAAAGTTCCACAATTGTCTGATTCTAATTTGTACTTTTTACCTCGTGTTAGGGGCATAACCGATGACGATTTGAGGGGTTTATCCACGGTTCCTTCTTTCAGTCAGTTTTTAAATTATAGTCAATATCAGCAAAAGCCTATTTTTCCTCTCTCACCTTTCTTTTTTCTGTATGTCTCTCGCAGGAGGGAAGTAAAAGGAGCAGGATGCTGCCACGAGTGGTGAGTAATTCTTGTAATCACAAGATTATTTGAATTGATAATTGATGATAAGAGGATGGATAGTTAGCAAGTACAGGTCTAGCTATAGTTTAATGCACAATTATTTATGTGCTTCTCACTGGTTTTATTCTTTGATTAATATTAGTTCTAAATTTTCTTTGATTGAAAGTAGAACAGTGTTGGACTATCTAATGTATGGATGAAGCTATCTTTAATTAAAAATTTCGAGCTAAATATGTTTGTCATTTGCAATAATTTAGCATGAAGATTGTTGTTAACAAATGTAAGCGGCGTATCAAAAGTATTAGTATTACCTATAATATAAGCGGGAACATTATAATGTTTTTACATTTTTGCATTGGGCGCGTTGGGCTCAAAAAATTTGATAGTTATTTTTGCGTTACACTTAATTTGCAACAAAGCTGTAGTTTATGTTTGCATACACTCCTTCTGTAAGAGGAGAGAGAGTAGAGTCTTTGAATATTAAAGAATCTGGAAAATTAAGCCCTTATCTTGGATTTCCATTACTTGATGCCTTGATGGTAGACCTACCAAATCTAAAGTGTTGTTCATTGTTGATAAGGTTAAACAGAAGCTGGGTTGGAATGGGTTGGAAAGCTGCTTGACTTTCTAGGGCCGGTAGACTTACTCTTCTCAAGTCTACTTTAAACACCATTCCCAACTATTGTAGCTATTGTGGCTTCCTGCTTCTTCCAAAAAGGAGATTAATAGATTAATGGCTAACTTTTTGTGGGGGAAGAATGAGGAAAAACAGAGAATGCACTTTGTTGGAAGAGAATTAGTACCCCCCCTTCTCATAATCTCCCTTCTTCTTCAGCTTATCCTGCTTTTATCCTTAGCTGGTTCTTCCAATGTGTTTTCTGCTTGTTTCGTCGGCGATGAGTAGTTGCAAGTACCATTGGCGATGAGCTCGGTTTGGTGCTTATTGTGTGTCAATAACACAATAACAATAACTCTGTCTTATGGATTTCATCGCAATAACACCTCTAATACTCTCTTTTTGTTTTCTTCCTTGAATTATGTCTTTGCGGAAGTACATGCAAGATGCCTCTTTCCTTGGTAAGTAGCTCCTAAATCTGGATTTTTGTTTTTTCTTGTAACATCTCATCCTGTTCTACTGTGTGTCATGTGGTTCATTAGAGCTTTCTGCAAGTGAAATAGCATCAACTGTCAAGTTTTTTCATGCAATGGATTTCTTGTGCCAATAACGTCACTGCCAGTATCTTGTGTAGGAATATAGATGAACATATAGCGGAGTTTCAGGAAACAAATTTCCTAACATCTATCACAAGATCGCATGCATAACATAAAAATGAATCACATTATAAGGAAAAGAATATACAACCTTTGTAGCGTGTTTTCCACCGGATTGCAAATACCAAAGATCAAAGAACAACAATTGATGTCCCTCTACTTAGTCCACGAGCACCAATTGAATTCCCACGTTTGCTAGAACGGAAGAGGATGAACAGATTTCACTCTCTTACTTTTTAGGGAGGGTGGCCGGATTTTCCAATCTCCTATTATAACCTTTTATAATAGTAGGAGACTAGGTTTAGAGAGAGACCTAACCTAACCCTAATTTCTCCTATTGGCCGGTTTCCTTATTTCAATTAGTTACTACAATGTGTGACCTCATAGGATTAGGTTAACTTAGTTGTAGGTTCAATCAATATTGTCCCACTAACCAACATTTATTCTCTACCAAGTAAATGTGATTACTAAACTAACGTAATTTATTATCTCTATAATAATTCCCTTTTTATACTTAGTAATTGCCGGGATGTCTAAGGACATATTCCTTCATCTTGATTATCAAGCTCAGAATCTATACTGAGTTTTGGTAGTGATTTACATAGCATGCTTGATGATATACATTTTTAGGTTTTGTTTTATTAATAATTTAACACTCATAGGTATTTGTAATTGACACAGGAATTTGCATTTACCAAGGGGAGAATTGGTTAATGATTTCCTACACTTGGTAGGAATTTCCATTTCCTTGGAATTCTCATTTCCAATGTTTTTGCCAACCAAACACAATATCATTAGGCTATTTCCTAGGAAATTGTATTTCCAAGGGAAATAGGTTGCAACCAAACAACCTCCTAGAAAATAAGAAAGAGACAAAAGCATTTCAGAAATATGGTGTCAATGTAGATGCAAACCTACTTTATCATCTTCCTAGCTTAGGTAACTAGAAAGCAGTCCCATGACCAGTGGCGGACCTAAGTTAGAACAAAGGGGGACGGCTGTCCCCCCCACTTTTTTTTTAAAAAAAAAACTTAAGAATTAATCGATTAGAAAAAAAAATCAAAAAATATATATATATATATATATATATATATATATATATATATATATATATTTAGTGATATTTTAAAGTCATTTAAACACACTTGGGTTAGTGGCAGTGACACAAATTCCTAGATAAGTTTATTTTACAACTACTTGTCTACATTAGTCTAAGGTTCAATTTTGGGGACCCTGTGCAGTTCCTCAGGACAGGGCCTTAGCCGAACCTGAGAGCGAGGGATATACTATTGGTGCAGGCTGTGTTTCACCCTTCTTTTTTTCTGCCTCAGATAGCTGATGTTCCAATTTTTCTAACAACGATTGTTGTTCATGACTTTTAGCCATAGAAATCCCTTTGCTAAAATAGTCAATAGACTTCTCCAGATATCCTTCATTTTCTAAATTCATAAAGCTAGTCCTAAAGAAATAAAAAAATAAATAAAAAAACAGAAAACACAATCTAGGAGCTGAATAGTGGGGAGAATGGCAAGTTTGGGAATAAACAAGAGTAAATTAAGGAATGAGAAATCATCTGGAATATTATTGAGAGTTTTGTTGGAGTGATCAAGCCACTAAAAAGCTTGAATTAGGAGGGCATCCACCTCACAAAGGTGGAATCATCATTCATATTAGTGTAATTTTCCATTTTAAAACAAAGATCATAAACTTTTTTTTCTTAATTTCTTTCATTGATGTCGTGAATGCATATGCTGATTAAAGGTTTCAAGAAAGCTTAATTCAAGAAACAAAAACAAAGTCCTTGACCCCATGAAGAATATCGTAGAGGGAGGGGGAAATCTTACCCCAAAATACAAGTAGTTTCTACATATGCATACATGTTGTGGACTTCCCAAGCCCGAAAAATCTTCCAAAACTCTATAAAATAAAAAAAAAACAAATCAAAAAATTAATAATAATTTAGAAAAATAATAACAACAACAAAAATTAGTAATAGTATTACCCTCCATATTTTGTTCATGGAAAAATATTCTCAGTTTGAGCTCCAAGACAGGAACAGTTAACGCAGATGGATACGCTGCACTAGTGAGCTTTAGGGCATCTGCTACCATGCCATTTGAAAGCAGGGTTGTTGACCAAACACTCTAGTCTATTTAACGGATTTGAGGGTAGGTTCAACTTTGGAAAATCAGAGGCAACGGTATTCAGAAAATCAACAAGACTTGTTCCCTTAGTCGCCTCACCATTCTCTTCCATGCATCGAACGGTGGGTGACAGGGAGAATAAAAAACTTACAGATGAAGAAGATTAATTATTTGGTTGCCGGTCTGTTATTGTTGGGACATTTCTCACACACACACAAAAAGATGCAGGGAACGGTGGGTGGCACTTGGCAGAGAATGGGTAATTCATATAATCATTCTTTTGATATGGTAATTTCTAACTTGTGAAAATTTTGTTATTTGGTTGTTTTTTTATAATATAAAATCTCTGTCCCCGTGGATACGAACTCTACTTGTCACTATACTAATTTTGTGAGTAGGATAATTAATTTGGCGGTTTAACGACACACCATTAATTTTATTACTCCATCTGTCCCTAAATGAGTGTCCATTTTCAAAAAATCTTTGTCCCTAAATGAGTGTCTTTTTTGAATATAACTTTCTCCCTAAACGTTTTTTTTCGAAAAATTTTTCACCGGTTTCTTTATACGTGCGAAACTAAAGGTTTGGAAAGGAGATTACAAGATTATATATGAATCGTTGTTACCAAATTATTCAAAAAGTTGAGATTTTCAGTGTCCCTTAAAATGAAATTTGGACACTCATTTAGGGACAGAGGGAGTACTATTTTCTGATTATTTTTGGCCATGTGAATTGTTCAATTATCAAATTTCGATTTTTATTTATTAATTGGACAATATTTGGTGATTCATGCTTAAAATTTTATTTCTCTAATTCATGCTCGTTTAAAATTTGTTACCATTTGGGGCCTCATAATTTCATTTAGCACAGGACGCCTAAATTGAACAAGACGGCCCTGCTCGCTCTTATGTACAAATTTACGTGATCACCATTGATGTGACTTGTATCATATCTGACCTCTACATAGTATTTGACTTAGTTCGTATTATTTTTTATTTTTAGGTAAGATGAAGATTTTTTCAACTAATTGTGTTAATCTTGATTCTTGATCTTTCTTCAACATAGAAATTCACTATATTGTATTCTTTTAACAAATTTGGGTTATCAAGTGTAGTAAGTTGTCCTTCTTACTCTTCTTACTATTATCATGTGAAAATAAGATACATAAGTAGCTAAGTTCAGCGTAATGATCATATAGTGTATTTTTTTTTTTTTTTTTTTGCCAATAAGTGACAAAACCAAACAACAGACAGCTACAGCACCATGCCCTTTCCGGCCTTTACTGCCAGGTCATGGGCATGTGCGACGGAGTCTCTACCTACTTTATTAACACAAAATATTACAAACTTGGTAATGATATTCCTAATGTCTAACACTATAGAATACACATGTGTGATTGATATCTGTGGTAATTGCGTAGTGGATCTGCAAGGAATCAGTGGGGAGCAACACTTTATCGAAGTTTCGCTGTAATGCTTCTCTCATTCCCCTAAGAATAGCATGAGCCTCCGCCTGTAATGCTGATGTAGCAAGAACCGTGTAAACATAACTTTCCCGTTACAGGTGCCTCGCCATCCGATGTCCGCCACGTAATCCTGAGACATAGTTCTTTTCTAAGCCCCGTCAACTTCAATTTTGCAGAGATCAGATGTGAAATTTTCAGTATCTTGCTGGTCATCAGGTTCCAGTGTTCCCTCCTTTGGTTTAGTCTTGTGCTCCTCTGAATGAGGGGAGTTCAGATCCCTCATACACTGACCCTTTCCGGAATTGTGGCTGGATTAACTGATCTTCTGGCAAAGACTACGTCATTCCTGTGCAACCAGATAGCCAATGGAATGACAATAAAACTCTGGTGCTAAAACCATCCTTACCGTCCACTGTCCATAGATATGTGAGGTAATTCTCTATCCATCTAGATAGTGGTAAGATCCTATCACACTCCACCTTTAGTCCCAGATGTGTACTCTTCCAAACTCGTTTGATAATCTCGCAGTCTCGGGTGCTTCTTCGTTTCCTCACCATTACCACAAATGTTGCACGCACTAGTCACTCCAACTTGCCTCTTTCGCAATTTAACATTAGTTGCTAGAGCATGATTCAGAATTCTTCAGATGAATAGTTCCCATTCAGGACACACCTTCAAAAGGATGACACTTCTCTCGGCTTCCCCCTCTTGTAGTTCTCATTTTGCATCAAGTAGGCGTACACTTCCTTGGTTGTCAATTTTATTTTGTTCTTCCATCCCTAAATAAACCTATCCTCCATAGATACCTGAGGGATATAAGTAGCCAAAATGCTTCTAGCTGACTGGGTAGTGAATTTGGATCGAATTAATGATGCATTCCATATCTTCTGTCCTGGCACCATAAGGTGTTGGACCATGCAAATTCCCTCTGCTTCCAGATTAATCCCTGGTCTTACCTTGGGAGTATCTCTTCTCATCCATTTGTCGCTGAAAATGTTGGTTTTTTCTCCACTGCCAATTACTCGGACAAATCCTTGTCCACAATCTCTAATTGCTCTGCAGAAACCCCCCCCCCCCCAAACTTACCACCCTGTATTCCTAAGGAGACTGGGGAGTCCTTATACTTTGCCCTCAGCACCTGAAACTAACAGTTATGGGTTATTATGGATCCGTAGAGCCTGCTTTGCCAGGAGGGATTTGTTAAACACATGAATATTCCTAATTCCCAACCCGCCAGTGACTTTGGAGTTTCCAACAAAAATCGATTTCTCTATTAAATAGGCTTCATATCCGGGAGAAGTTGGAAAAAATTGCATTCATTTTGTCAGCTATCAGCTTAGGTAGAAGGAAAATGGACAAGATGTGCTGACAGAGGGAAGCTAGAATTAAAATAATGCGTCCTGCATGTGACAGTGCTAGGTACTTCCAGTCCCCCACTTTTTGAAGGGGGGTTGAATTTCTTGGTGCTCTTACTGTCAATTTCAACATTACATCCCAATACTTCCCTAGTGTGTCAGCAGATGGAGTCTCAATAATGCTTCTGAGGAACATTCGGAACCGTGGATGAGTGTTTGGGGCTGAACATTATCATTGACTTGTTATAGTTAATGACTTCCCCCGTTATAGCACTGAACTTGTGTAGAATTTCCTTTACGACTTCACATGATTGGGGGGTGACTTTACAAAACAGAAGAGAGTCATCCGAAAAAATAGGTGACTGGACTACCTCGGGCAATACGAAATCCTTGAAATTCATTCTTCAACTCAGCTTTGGATATCATACGGGACAGAACTTCCATGACTAAAATAAACTGATATGGCGAGAGTGGGTCACCCTTCGGATTGAATTTCTCTGATGATTCGCCATTTATGAGAATGGAGTATGAGACACTAGTAACACATTGCATTATCCATTCACATCGGGTCGGAAAATTCCATTCTGATTAGTAACCATTCCAAGAAGGCAACAACTACCAGATAATCTTGTCATAAGCTTTGAACATATCTAGTTTTAAAGCACCCAGATAGTCCCTTCCCTTTACATGGTGTTTCAACTTCATAATATGTTCATGAGCTATAAGGAGGATATCAGCATGTAGTGTGTGTTAGTGCAGAACTGAGGTGTTACCTCGGATGTTGCCACTGACAGTCCAAGTGCTGTGACGAAATTCTTTGTAATTTGATATTTCTTTCTAATGTAATTTTTACACTAATGTCCTAATATTATTTTCAAGATGTTGGTCCATATTTCAGGTAATAATAAAGTTGGTTTATGGAGTTAAAAAGGTGGAGAATAAATTGTTGAAGAGTTATTCATAAATGCCGAGTAAAAGAGGGAATAACAAACATATTTAACATGTGTTAAATATGGTAAATGTGAAGAAGACCAAGTCCAATGTTAGTTGCTGATTAATTGAAGATGTACAAGGCATTGGAAGCTTGGAGTACAACACGGTGAAGCTAGGACTTGGGGATCAAGCTTGCGGTTGAGAAATTCATGGAAGGAAGACCAAGTCTTCGCACAAAAAGTGGAGAGCAAGCCCACTCACTCTCCCCACTCGTCACAAACAGCCCAAGGCTGTTATTTGTGTAGCCTCCAAGTCTTGGTTGGCTATAAATAGATGCTTGGATGAAGATTGAAGACAAGTCAATTTTATACACACATCCATAGCACAAAAAGACCAAAGTACTCTTGGCTCCTTTTGAGATTCTTTCTTCCATACACTCTTTTATCACTCAAATACTTCGGGTTTGAGTGAGTTTTGGTTAGGATAGAATCTTGTACTTTGTTCTTACTTTGGTTCCATAGAGAGTATATCATAGTTTGTATAGGGAACCATTTTAAACTTTGTAATTGGTTTTGATTATAAGGTTTTCGCCATCTAGGCATCTCAAGTTATATTTATATAACTTGAGAAAAATATTTCTCTTGTGCTATTTATTTTCCGCTGCAAAAACTCTACTATTTTTGTGTGTGTATTTTCTGTCCGTCTGGAGTGTTACCTGGGGTGTTACTTAATACTTGAGGTAACATCTGTTCTCAGCAAGCTATTGACAAACAATTTCAATTGGCACCAGAGCCCGGTCACTTGACATACTAAGTGATTCGTTCCAGATTTGTCATGGCTTTCGATCCTGCTAATCCTAATCAGAAGCGTCTTCCTGTTTTAGATGGCTCGAATTATGCTTATTGGAAGATCCGCCTACGCTCGCATATCAAATCAATTGATCTTCGGGCATGGCGATCTATAACAAATGGTTACTCTCTCCTTATGTTACCTCCAGATGAAGATGGTGACGTTCAAGTCAAACCTGAATCGGAGTGGACTAATGAAGAGATTACTCTAGCTAATTATAATGAAAAAGCACTTAATGCAATTTTTGAATGGGTTGATATGCATATTTTTAAACTTATTCAAAATAGTTCCACTGCTCAAGAGGCATGGGACACTTTACAAAGATTTTGTGAAGGTGATAGTAGTGTGCGTGATAATAAGCTTAGAACTCTTACTGGCAAATTTGAAAGATTGAGGATGGGTGAAAATGAAACTATTTCATCCTATTTTGAAAAATTGTTTGATATTGCAAATGAGTGTCAACTTTTGGGTGAACCTTTTACCAACAAACAACTTGTTTAAAAAACTATTCGAACTCTCCCCGAGAGGTTCAATATGAAAGTTTCATCTATTGAAGAAGCTCACAATCTTTCTACAATGAACATCAATTCTTTAATGAGTATTTTGAAAAAAATTTGAGTCAAATCTCCTTGAACAAAGTGAGGCTTCTAAAGGAAAAAATATTGCTTTAAATGTGCAATCCTCAGATTTTTCAAATGATAATGAAGATGAAATTTTTGAAGAATTGGATGAAAGTGCCAGTGTTGCTTTACTTGCTAGAAAATATAATGCAATGGTTAAAAGTTTAACAATGAAAAAGTGCAGGTAAAAGCAAAGGAGAAACAAACCAAGGTGTATGATTCGATGCTAAGAAGGACGTTCCCATCTACTCAAAAGTCAGCCTCTATGCGTAGAGCATCCTTAGATCAATCAAGGTCTGATCCCAAATACATTGATTCAATTCAATGTCATGCTTGTTCGGGATGGGGTCATTACGCAAACGAGTGTGCCAACACACTACGGAAGAAGGGAAAGAACCTATGGGTATCCCTGAGTGACAATGAAGATGAGGGTTCAGTCCAGGAAGAAGAACCAGATCAAACAACCATGTATGTCACAGTCAGTGACTTGCAGACTGAACATGTTACCAAAGATGTTATGTCAACTGAGATAACATCTGAGACCACATCTGTCAGGTATAACAATTTCAGTTATGATAATAATGTTTGTTTCATGGTTTCCACTAATCTTGATACAGGAAGTTCGCAAGAGGACGAGATGAGCAAAGATGAGCTCATTGAAGACTTAAAAATCCTCTATAAGGATATGCTCAAGGAATGGAAGAAGGAGAACCAATGGTTAAGACTTTAACCAAGAAGAACGATGGACTCAAGGCCTACTTGAACCGAATGGAAGCTCAAGCATCCCAGAAAGATGCCGAGCTAGAAAAAGTCAAGGCCAAGTTGACTCTAGCCGAAACCACCTTGAAGAAGCTCAACACCGGATCGTCCAAACTAGATGAGATCCTAAACTTGGGTAAGCCTTTGAGAGCAGGTATTGGTTTCCGAGAATCATTTGAAAGTATTACTTCTTCTTTGTCTTGTAATGAACATAACGTAAATTTTGTAAAAGGTCACGAGTTTGATCAAAATTCTTGTTCAAATGATGTTTCTGACAAAGGGAAAGTGTGTCAATACTGTCACACTACTGGACATCTTAAAAATAAATGTACAAACCTTTCAAAGAAAGAGTCCAGTCCAGATGTGTTACCTGAAGTGTTACCCAGCACTCCAGATAACATACACTGTCAGAAAGTCAAAATGTCAAAAAAGAAGTCATGGAA
The DNA here is from genome assembly GCA_026119855.1 of Campanula takesimana. Classification (NCBI taxonomy): domain Eukaryota; kingdom Viridiplantae; phylum Streptophyta; class Magnoliopsida; order Asterales; family Campanulaceae; genus Campanula; species Campanula takesimana. The sequence continues at coordinate 266,501 of JAOWBW010001518.1, forward strand.
ACCAAAAGCCAATGTGAGATGTGATGTTGTATATACTGCCTTAAAAACAAATGTTGAAGGATCATGGTATTTTGATAGTGGGTGTTCACGCCATATGACGGGTACAAAAATGTTTTTAAAAAACTGTGAATCCGTTCAAGGGGGTAGTGTAACTTATGGTGGTGGGAGCAAGAGTAACACAATAGGAAAAAGAATACTAAATGTGAATGGTTTTCCTGCTTTAAAAAATGTCTTGCATGTAGATGGCCTAGTAACTAATTTAATTAGTATTAGTCAACTTTGCGATGACAACATGGAAGTAAATTTAACAAGGACACTTGTGAAGTTTTTTATGGTACTAACAATTGTGTTATGACAGGAACTAGATCAAGTGATAATTGTTATCGTGTGGAATATAAATTCGTGTGCAACGCCGCACAAATTGATGTCACAAACTTATGGCATCAAAAGTTGGGACATGTTCATTTGAGGAACATTGATAAGATTGTTAAGTTCGATGCTGTTAAAGGAATTCCTAAACTAGAACTTAAAAATCCTATCATTTGTGAAGATTGTCTTAAGGGGAAACAAACTCGTGTTCCCCATAGTGCTGCCCAACATTCCGAGCAACACTCTGGAACAACACACTGTTTTCAACTCTTACATATGGATTTAATGGGTCCAGTTGAGGTAGAGAGTTTTGGAGGAAAGAGATATTCTTATGTCATTGTTGATGATTTTTCGAGATTCACTTGGGTTTATTTTCTAAAAGAAAAATCGGAAACTTTTGAAAAATTTAAAATTTTACACTCCAAAATCAAAAACATGTTTTGTGCCTCTATTTTTAGAATCAAATCTGATCATGGGAGAGAATTTGACAATGTTTTATTTTCTACTTTTTGTGAAAGAAAAGGAATACATCACGAGTTTTCAGCTCCTAAAACACCTCAACAAAATGGGGTGGCTGAAAGGAAAAATCGTACTTTACTTGAAATGACTCGTGTGATGTTGTTTTCTAAAAGGATTTCTAAAAGATTTTGGGCCGAGGCACTTAACACGGCTTGTCACACAATTAATAGAGTTTTTCTAAGACCCGGAACCACTATGATCCCTTATAAAATTTTGAATGGCAAGAAGCCAAAAGTTCACTATTTTCATGTCTTTGGGTGTGTGTGTTACATTTTGAATGACCGGGATTACTTAGCAAAGTTTGACTCTAAAAGTGATAGGGCGATATTTCTTGGATATGCGGCAAATAGCCGGGCATATAGGGTTTACAACCTTAGACTAAAAACCATCCAAGAATCTGTTAACATTGTTTTTGATGATCTCTCTAGTATTTCAGGTGAAGGTGCTCAAGAGTCTCCTCTGGTGTTGTTAGAAGATGTCATACAAACTGCAAATGACATCACAGATGTTAACACAGATGCTGAGCAGAATGTTATCATAGATGAGACAGCACCTCAGGCAACACCTGAGTCCAGTGATCCATCCGAATTTGATGCAGAAGTTCATAATGACGCAAGAAGGGATCCTCCACCCAGAATTCGTAGGAATCATCCCACAACTCAGGTAATTGGGGAAGTGAATGAAGAGGTCCGAACAAGAAACAAAGAACCCGTGAATTATCGGGAAATGGTAAGGTATGTGTGCATGTCAACCACATACATCAAGGTAAAACACTCTTGTTTTGTGTCATCCATAGAACCTAAAAATGTGATTGAAGCTTTAAAAGACAATTTTTTGATTCAAGCTATGCAAGACGAACTAGATCAATTTACCCGAAATAATGTATGGATTTTAGTACCCCGTCCCATTAATACTAATGTTATTGGGACAAAATGGATTTTTAAAAACAAAACGGATGAAGAGGGTAATATTGTTCGAAATAAAGCTCGTCTTGTGGCTCAAGGCTATACACAAGTGAAAGGTATCGACTTCGACGAAACCTTCGCACCCGTGGCTAGAATTGAGTCTATAAGACTTCTCTTAGTCATAGCTTGTTATCTTAGAATCACTTTGTATCAAATGGATGTTAAAGCAGCATTTTTAAATGGATATTTAGATGAGGAAGTTTTGTTGAACAACCTAAAGGTTTTGAAGATTCATCCCAACCAAACCATGTGTATAGACTTGATAAAGCCTTATACGGTCTAAAACAAGCTCCGCGCGCATGGTATGATTGTTTAACTAGTTTTTTGCTTGAATATGGTTTTATTCGAGGAGAGGCGGATAGAACCTTATTCATTTTAAAACATGGAAAGGAACTTGTCATTGCTCAAATCTATGTTGATGACATAGTCTATGGCTCTACTTCAAAAATTTGTTTAAATGATTTTGTAGAGGCTATGACATCAACTTTCGAGATGAGCATGATGGGTGAACTAAACTTCTTTCTTGGCTTGCAGGTGAGACAACTACCCGATGGAATATTCATCTCACAAACAAGTACACAAAAAATCTAGTCAAGAAATTCGGCTTGGAGGGGTCAAAAGTTCCTCGGTTCCCATGGCTACTACACTTAAACTCGGCAGGGATGAAGGGGGAGAAGCAGTCGATCCTACCCTTACCGTTCCATGACTGGTAGCCTTCTTTACCTTACCTCTAGCCAACCCGACATTATGTTTTCTGTGTGTGTCTGTACACGATACCAATCCAACCCTAAAGTCTCTCATCTTAATTCTGTGAAAAAGATAATTAAATATGTTTCCGGAACAGCGAATTAGGAATTTGGTATGCTAAAGATACAAATACAAATCTAGTAGGCTTAGTGATTCGGATTGGGCGGGGGATATAGATGACAGAAAAAGTACTAGTGGGGGGTGTTTTTACTTGGGTAATAATCTAGTATCATAGTATAGTCGTAAACAAAATTGTGTGTCGCTCTCTACTGCTGAGTCTGAATACGTGGCAGCGGGGAGTTGTTGTACTCAATTAATATGGCTAAAACATATGTTAGACGACTATGGGCGTGAGAGTAAAAATGATCATGTACTGTGATAGTTTGAGTGCCATTAACATTTCCAAGAACCCAGTCCAACACTCCCGCACAAAACACATTGATATTCGTCATCATTTTTTAAGAGATATGGTTGAAAAAGGCTTAATAACTATAGAGCATATTGATACCAAGTATCAATTGGCGGACATTTTTACAAAAGCCTTAGACCTTGAGAGATTTTCTTTCTTGAAGAAATCTCTTGGTCTTTGTAATCTCTAAAAATCTCCTGTTTTCTGGTGTTACCTCAAGTGCTACCAGCATCTGAGATAACACTTGTATATTATTGTTTTTTAAAAAAAAAAAAAATTGGCTTTCTGTTTTAATCTGTCAATGAGTAGTATTTTCTATTCATTGATGGTGGCACATACTGACCTTTTTGTTATGGTAGGATAACACTCTAGGTAATATTATTGATAACATTCTTTTTTAAACTCAAAAGTGACAAAGTCACTAATCTTTTTCAATGGCAAAAAGGCTAAAAACACTTATAATATTTCCTTAGTAGCTCGGGGCACGGCGTTCGCTGCGACGATGCACTCTTGTCAAAGGGGGATATTATCTAGTGATCTTGTACCAAGTATTAGGAACATGAGTTCGCCACTACAATGTTTCCCTACTTGAACGGTACAAATCACTATAACATGTTTGCACTTTATAAGGACTCGGGGCACGGAGCTCGCTACTACGATGCTTCCTTGTAGATAAAGAAGTGTAAAGATGTTTATTTTTAAGTGTTTGAAGATGAAGAACAAGTTTTTTTATTATTATTTTGCCTACTAGTTAATATTTGGCAAGCTTGTTCTACCTCAATTGCTTATTAAAGAAGCATATCTTCGCCTCAAAAGTGAGGTCATCTCGCCTTAATTGCCTCAATATAATCAAGGGATGTTATCATAAGTGTTGTCTTAAGTGTTACCATCGTTGCCATCAACACATTAGTGTGTGCTACACTCGTTTTTTTTTTTTTTTATGTATTTAGTTTAATCACAGATTTGTTTCTTAAGTTTTCAAAGTTTGAAAGTCTTTTTATCCAAAAAAAAAAAAAGTTTACAACTTTGAAAAAGTCTTAAACAAATCTTTTATCTTTGGTAAAATTTAGTTGGAACAATCTTCCTACAATTTAGGGATTCATCTTTTAAATTTTGTGAAGATTGTTGCACTCTTTATTTTATCATTTTTTTTACTGTTGTTGTTCTTTTCGTCTTTTATTTTTTCTCTTTTCTTCTTTTTCGTTTATATATTATTTAAAAAAAAAAGAACGTTTTTTTTAATAAAACCGAATGTGTCGGGGAGTTTGTTAGTTGTGTGCTTGTAAATAGGGTGATTTAATTTAAGTTAGTTTTAAATGTGAGGAAAATAGGGGTTTTACTTAATTTAAATGATAAGAGTTAAGTTTGAATTAAATATTTATCCCTTTTTCACATTTTTAACCTCCCTAAAATATCTTTTCCTAATTACTCTCCCTATTTTTCTCACCAACTCTTTTTAACTCTCCCTCTCCTCACCGCCTTCTTCAATCGGCGACACCCAAAATCCTCAAAACCCTTCTTCGTTTCTCCAAAATTCTCCAATTTCTTCCCAAAATTCAACAATGGTGAAACCCCCTCAAAACCCTAACCAACCCCGCACCTCAAGAAGAGTGTCCAGGTGCTGCCTCAAATGTTATGTCGCCCCTGGGACATCTCGCCTTTGGCTTCTCAATTTTCAACCCAAATGGCCATGTCCATTGATGAACCATCTCAAATGACTACCTCGGCGCAACTAAGCCTCCTCAGACTGCTTCTCAACCACCAATTCCCGCCACAAAGAGAATCAAAAGAAAAGCCCCTTCCACTGCAACAAAGATTGGTGCTGCTCATTCGGCTAGGAAGTGTACCTCGAGCCGAATTAGTGCTATAGCAAGATCAAAAATCCCGTCCAACACCTCCGACGATCCTTGGAGGTTTCCGACGAAGAAGAAGAGTCGCTCCGTCTCTCCTCCGATCACAATTCAGATCAAAACTTTGCTGTACCTCCAGCCCGAGCAAGCACAATCAGTGGAAAGCCTGGAAACATGGGTTGAGAATGAAGAGGAAACCCTTGCTGCTGCTCAGAAAAGGGTAGCCAAAGCAAAAGGAAAAACACGTGTTGCCTCGGGTGCTACCAGAACACAGCCAACATCCAAGGTAACATCCCATTCCTCTAAGCCTCCTAGAGCTCCAGTTACATCTTCTGAATTGTTTGGGTCTGATGATGATTTCTCGAGAGTGGTTTTGTTGATGATGACGAAGCCTTCCACAACCTTTTCTACTTTGGAGTTTTACAAACGTCCTAACATGGAAAAATGGTTGGATATCTCTAACTTGAAAATGCATCGAGAAAAAACATATAGATGAAGCAAATCTTAAGAAGCATGGTGTTTATCAGTTTTTGCAAGATAGGAATTTTTTAAATGCCAATCTCCTTCCTCAAACTATGTTGATGCAGTGATTCGCAACTTCTATGCTAATCTTCATCCTAACCTTGATAATGAACAAACGAAGCAATACGGCAAATTCTTTCTTAGAAGCAAAATTTTTAGATTAACCCGTCTTTGATCAACAAAGTTTTAGGTATGCCTAACTGTGATGAAGACGTGGAATTAGCCGACAGGGATGAAATTGCTAAAATTCTTTCAAATAATGTGGTTGAGAGATGGCCTACAAAAAAGGATGAACATTTTCTTGCTTCGCACCTTACTTCTCTTTTCTCGGTTCTACATAAACTATGTATCTTCAACTGGCTTCCCACAAAAAATGAGCAATACGTGACCTTAGAGCAAGCTAGGGTTCTTACATAAATTGGGATTGAACCCGGAAAGTGATTTTGGGAGATTAATCTTTAAGCATTTAGCTACTTGGGTAAGAAGAAAAAGCTTACTGTTTTGCCTTATCCATCTTTGATTTTCCAAGTACTTTTGTTTCAAAAATTTCCCATTATGGATTCGGATGTCTATACTCGTGATCTTGACTACTACAAAGTTGACAGTCTTTTGACCAAGCAAGGATTAGGGGGTGTGCGATACACTGGTGACCTCCCTTGGAATAAATCAAAAGATATTGGGTCAAGTAAGTCCGTCCAGGTAAGGGGTGCTAAGAAAAGTGTTTCTTCAGAAAGTCCTCCTTCACTCCCTCTTCTCCAAGCATGTTTGCAGGTACTGGTGTTGAAAATATGATGGCTAGTGTCTTCATCTACTGGGTACTGATTCTCCCTCAATTCAAAGACAACTGTCCTTGCATTTTTGGACAAAACAAAATGTAATTTTGGGGAGAATAGTTCAAGATTGGACACAGTTAAAAGAAAACACAGCAGGCTTCATTAATCTGATTTCTTCCCCAATCAGGGGGAGGTAGTGGTGCTGGTATAAGTACTAGCCACAGAAGCTGTTGATGATGTTGCTGCTCTGTGCTGCCAGGGATGCTGCCACTGATGCTAGGCAAGATGCTGGAGATAGCGGACATGATGATGATGAGGACGACGATGAAGAAGAAGAGTGACTTGCATGAAGGTTGATGTTACATAAATCATGGGCAATGGTTTTTCTTGGTTTGGTTCCAAAACAATTCGTTCTTTGGTTTTCTAAAACTATTTATTATGTGGTGGTTGGTTTAAAACAATTTCATACTTTGGTTTTTTTTTTTTATGGTGTTTTATTTTCGAATCTTAGTTGGTTTTTTATGGTTTTTAAAACTTGGATTTACTTTGGATTTTGAAGCTACTAGTTGAAAACATTAAGGATGTGTTTAATAGTATTGTTTGTAAATTCTTGTTTTTCTCCTCCCACCCTACATTAAGGGGAGTTTATATTGGGTGGTTGTTATATTATCTGTTATATGGCTAACTTGTTTTGCAGGTACCCACACTTAGGTGATTGGAAAGAAATCTCAAATTAAGGGAGATTGTTAGTGCAGAACTGAGGTGTTACCTCGGATTTTGCCACTGACAGTCCAAGTGCTGTGACGAAATTCTTTGTAATTTGATATTTCTTTCTAATGTAATTTTTACACTAATGTCCTAATATTATTTTCAAGATGTTGGTCCATATTTCAGGTAATAATAAAGTTGGTTTATGGAGTTAAAAAGGTGGAGAATAAATTGTTGAAGAGTTATTTCATAAATGCCGAGTAAAAGAGGGAATAAAAACATATTTACATGTGTTAAATATGGTAAATGTGAAGAAGACCAGTCCAATGTTAGTTGCTGATTAATTGAAGATGTACAAGGCATTGGAAGCTTGGAGTACAACACGGTGAAGCTAGGACTTGGGATCAAGCTTGCGGTTGAGAAATTCATGGAAGGAAGACCAAGTCTTCGCACAAAAAGTGGAGAGCAAGCCCACTCACTCTCCCCACTCGTCACAAACAGCCCAGGCTGTTATTTGTGTAGCCTCCAAGTCTTGGTTGGCTATAAATAGATGCTTGGATGAAGATTGAAGACAATCAATTTTATCACACATCCATAGCACAAAAAGACCAAATACTCTTGGCCTCCTTTTGAGATTCTTTCTTCCATACACTCTTTTATACTCAAATACTTCGGGTTTGAGTGAGTTTTGGTTTAGGATAGAATCTTGTACTTTGTTTCTACTTTGGTTCCATAGAGAGTATATCATAGTTTGTATAGGGAACCCATTTTAAACTTTGTAATTGGTTTGATTATAAGGTTTTCGCCATCTAGGCATCTCAAGTTATATTTATATAACTTGAGAAAAATATTTTTCTTGTGCTATTTATTTTCCGCTGCAAAAACTCTACTATTTTTGTGTGTGTATTTTCTGTCCGTCTGGAGTGTTACCTGGGGTGTTACTTAACACTTGAGGGTAACATTTGTTCTCAGCAAGCTATTGACAAACAATTTCATGTGTATATTCATAGTTGAGATAGACATAATCAGCTCTAAACGCACACAATCCAACTCAAATTTGTGATGCTGGTGACTCGTGTTGACTCAAA